>JAKCPB010001412.1:0-90513 GCA_021442155.1 Cymbidium sinense | reverse complement strand
AAAAGATAAAACTAAGTAGCCAAAATAAGAAATTAAAATGACCAAAATAAAATAAAATAAAACTAAGCAAAATAAAATAAAAATTAAATAAAAAAATAAAACTAAAAATAAATAGAGAATAAAATCTTAAGCCTAAACTAAAAATAAAAAAACCTAAACCTAAAATAAATAAAATAAAATAAACCTAAACCTAAACTATAATAAACTAAGCTAAAATAAATAAAACCTAAACCAAAACTTAAAATAAACTAAACGTATTAAACTAAATAAAATAAAATAAAAACAAGAATAACCTAATAAACTAAAAAATAAAACCTAAAAATAAACTTAAAATAAAAATTTAAAACCTAAACCTAGAAAAATAAAATAAAAACCTAAAATTAAACCTAAAAATAAAAAAAAAGAAAACTTAAACCTCAAAAATTAAAATAAAAATAAAACTAAACTAAAAAATAAGCATAAACCTAAACCTAAATTAAAAAATAAAATAAATAAAAACCTAAAACTAATAAATAATCCTAAATAAATAAACTAAAATAAATAAAAATAAAAAAAAATAAAAATAAAATAAACTAAAATAAATAAAAAATAAATTATATAAACTAAGTAAACCTAAACCTACTAGATTACTTAATTTAAAAAAAAATCCTAAACCCTAAATCCTAAACCCTAAACCCTAAATCCAAAATCCTAAACCCTAAACCATAAACCCTAAACCCTAAAACTAACCCTAAACCCTAAATCCTAAATCTTAAACTAACCCTAAACCAACCCTATACCTAAACCTAAAACCCCAAAGCTAAACACTACACTCTAAACCATAAACCCTAAACCCTAACCCACTAATCCCTAAAAGCATAAACCCTAAAACCAAAAACCCTAAACCCTAAAATCTAAACCCTAAACCCTAAACCCTAAACCCAACCCCTAAACCAAACTGAATAAATAAATTATAAAATAATCCTAAACAATAAAACCTAAAAAATCTAAATCATAAGAATGGGCAGAACCTTGATGCCAGGAACATCACCGTCAACCAAGCTCAGTCTAGATCTAGCGGTAGAGGTGAAGGCGGAGGTGGCAGTTATCACAGTGGTGGAGGGGTATCTGGAGGTGATGGTGGATATGGAGGTGGTGGTCTGAGCAGTGGTAGTTATGGAGGCAAGAGGAGCGACGAAGATTACAGCCGTGGTGGTGGTGGAGGGAAAGATCTAGGATATGATGGTGGATCCTACTACTCTAGAGGATGGGGTGGTTCTGATGGGAACTAGAGAAACAGAAGAATGGCCAATTTGATCTTCTACTTTTAAAACTATGTCATTATATTACAGACAATTCTATTTATCTAGGGTTTTTGATTTGCTCTATGTGTGCTCATTTTTTATCTATGTCATCACTTATGGCATAGAAAACTTAGTGTGTTATTTGGTTGATGGAATCGAAAAAGAAGAAATGTTGAATTTGAATTTATTCTCTTAAAAAAATCAAAATCATAAACCCTAAACTAAAACTTGAAAATAAAAAAACCTAAACTAAACCTAAAAAAATAAAAAATAAAACCTAAACTTAAAAAAATAAAATAAAACTAAACTAAAAAAATAAACCTAAACTAAATAAAATAAAGTAAAATAAAAACCTAAACTAAAATAAATAAACCTCAAATAATTAAACTAAAGTAAATAAAAATAAAAATAAACCTAAATAAAAATAAAAAATAAAATAAACTAAAACAAATAAAAATAAACTAAATAAACTTAAACCTATGAGTTTACTTAATTTTAAAAAATAACCCTAACCTAAACCCTAAACCCTCAACTTTGAACCCTAAACCTACCCTAAACCTAAACCCTAAACTAAAACCTAAACCCTAAACCTAAACCCAACCCAAACCCCAAAACCTCCTAAACCTAAACCCTATACCCAAACCCTAAACATTAAACCCTAAATCCCAAACCCTAAACCTAAAATAAAAAAAATAAACCTAAAATAAAATAAATCATAAAAACTAATTAATATAAATAAAACTAAAACCTAAACCTAAACGTATTATAAAAATAAAATTAAACTAAAATAAAATAAATAAAACCTAAACTTAACTAGAAATAAAACCCCAAACCCAAAACACTAAACCCTAAACCATAAACATAAAACTAAACTAAAAAATAAAAATAAAATAAGAAAACCTAAACTAAATAGATAATAAAATAATACATAAACTAAAATACCTAAACCTAAATGTAAAATAAAATAATTAAAATAAAAATATAATAAATAAAACTAAATAAAACTAAAAAATAAAAAAAAAAAATAAAATAAAAAAAAAAATAAAATAAATTAAAATAAAAATAAAACTAAAAACCTAAACCTAAAAAATAAAATAAAATAAACCTAAACCTAAACTAAAATAAACTAAAAATAAATAAACCAAAAAACCTAAACTAAACTAAACTAAATAAAATAAAAAAAGTAAAATAAAACCTAAACTAAAATAAATCCTAAAAATAAACCTAAATAAAACCTAAAATAAACCTAAAAAATAAAATAAAACCTAAACCTATTCCAAAATAAAAAAAAATTAAAAAAAAATTAAAATTAAAATAAAATAAAATAAAATAAAATAAACTAAACCTAAACCTAAAAAAAATAAAACTAAAATAAAAGCAAACTAAAAATAAATAAATTAAACTAAATAAAATAAAAACTAAATAAATTAAAAAAATCTAATAAATAAAATAAATAAAAAATAAACTAAAACTTAAACTACCACAAAACCTAAACCCAACCCACTAAACCCAAATAAACTCCTTAAACCCAACCTGACCTCTCTAAACCATATAAACCTAAACCCTAAACTACCCTAAACTCTAAACTAATCCTAAACTCCCCTAACCTAAATCAACCCTAAACTAACTAAACCTAAACCCTGGCCTAACCCTCTAAACCCCTAAAACCCTAAACAAAATCAAAACCCTAAACCCTAAGCCTAAACACTAAATCTAAAACCCTAACTAAACAACTAAAACCCCAAAATAAAATAAAAACTAAAACCTAAATCTAAAATAAAACCTAAAATAAAATAAAAAAAAATTAAACATATAAATAAAAAAATAATAAAAATAAAAGCTAAAAATAAACCTAAAATAAAAATATATAAAATAAAATAAAATAAACTAAAATAAAATAAATAAAACCTAAATTAAAATAAAAAAATAAAATAAACCTAAAAATAAAAAATTAAATAAAATAAAACTAATGTAATAAAATAAAATATAAACAAATAAATACCTAAACCTAAAATAATAAAAATAAAAATAAATAAATAAACCCAAAATAAAATAATAAATAAATAAAATAAAAAATAAACCTAAAATAAAATAAATAAAAAATACCTAAACTAAATAAACCTAAAAAATAAATAAAAACCCAAACCTAAAAAAAAAAATAAACTAAAATAAACTTAACATAAAACATAAAACCTAAAACTAAAAATAAAATAAACTTAAACCTAAAATAAAAATAAAACCAAATCCTAAAATAAAATAAAATAAATTAAACTAAAATAAATAAACTAAACCTAAACCTAAAAAATAAATAAAAATAAAACTAAATAAACCAAAATAAATGAAATAAAAAAATAAACCTAAATAAAATAAAATAAAAAATAAAATAAATAAAAAAATAAACTAAACCTAAACCTGCTTGTTCTTAATTTTAAAATAAAACTAAACTAAACCTTCTACAAATAAATCTAAACCCTAAATATAAAAAACCCTAAAAAACTACTAACTAAAATTATACCTAATAAACCCTAAACTTTAATTAGCTAAACCAAATTAAACCTTGCTAAAAAAACTAAATAAAATAAACTAAACCTAAAAACCATAAACCCTAACCATCCCAAACCCTAAACCAAACCTAAACCATAAAACCCTAAACAAACCCTAAACCTAAAACTACCCAAATTAACCCTAAATAACTCAATAACCATAAAGCATAAACCTAAACCTAAACCTAAACTCTAAACCTAAAAATAAACCACAAAAAACTAATACTATAAAACCTAAACCTAAAACTTAAACCTAAAACCTAAATAAACTAAATAAAATAAAAAAATAAAAAAAACTAAACTAAACAAATTAAAACAAATCTAATGAAATAAAGCCTAAACTAAAACCTAAACCAAAATAAAAATAAAATTAAATAAAATCAAAATAAACTAAAATAAAAAAATAAAACCTAAACTAAACTAAAAAATAAACCTAAATAAAAAGAAAAAACCTAAAAACTAAATAAAAAACCTTAAACCCTAAACCCCAAAATAAACAATAAATATAAATAAACCCCAAAACCTAAAATCAAATTATAAAAATCACCATCAACTAGGCTCTAAATATACCAAAAACTAAAATATAATAATGCTAAACTAACAAAAAAATGTGGCTATGGAGCTAAACCTAAAGGTTATAATATGGTGGTGGTAAAATAAATATGATGGTGGATCTCCTAAAATACTATAAAAAGAAATAAGAATAAAATAACTACTAAAAAAATAAATAATTTTACTAAGGTTTTGATTTTCTCTTTCCTATATATGTCTTTCCTTGTGTCTTATAAACTTGGGCTACTACTTGGTTGATGAAATCAAAAAAAAAAATGTTGAATCTAATTTGATCTCTATTAAAAATATTAAAAATAAAATATATAAAACAAACCCTAAACTAAAACCAAAACCTAAAACCCTAAACCTAAACTTAAACCTAAACCCTAAACCTAAACCTAAATACATAAACCCTAAACTCTAAACCCTAAATAATAAAATAATAAGCCATAAACTTAAAAACTAAATCGTAAAACCCAAAATTGTAATCCCTAAAACCTACTACCCTAAAACTTAAACCTTAAATCCCAAATGCTAAACTGTAAAACCTAAACTAATCTTAAACCCTAAACCCTAAACCCTAAACCCTAAGCCTTGAATAAAGATGTCATTAGGAGTAGATCTAAAGAATGACTAATGGTAACAGTTATGGTAACTAGAAAATATCTTCAAGAGACTTTCTTTTGCCTTTTAGAGATTTGAATACACTAAACCCAACCTAAATCATATATATGATATATTATAGTATAATGTAGCATCATGTATTTGAGCATGTAGTGATGGATATTATAAGATGTTTTTAAAATGTTTTAGTATAATATGGTATTGTTACTATAGTATATATTATTATAAATCATAAAAATATTTATTTAATAAATAAGATGATGAAATTTGTTAAATTTAAAATTAAAATAGGTTGTACCAAAGGTGAGCTAAACTTGTAGTTTAAAAAGTAAGATTTTACTTTCACAATTAATATTATATATTGTAACATTGTATTGCATCATATATCGTAATATATTATTCTATGCATTTTAAATTCTTTTAGTATTTTACAATCATGTACTTGAGCCTACACTAGCATTATTTATAAAAATGTTGATTTAGACTTTAAATGGTGGAATTTTCCAATTCATAATTAGATCATGGACATCATAATATATTGTTTCAATTTAAAAAATGTGTAAATTATTACTAAAATATATAGTTTTTTTTTCTTTAGACTAATTTTATGATTTTTTTATCTTAAGTAATCCCTTGTGATGTGATATGCAATATAATATAAAATAATATGTTATAGTGTATTATAATATAGAATACATAGTGTTGCATCATGCATTATAGTATATATTGTGTATTACTACTTGTTGTTTAACATATTTTTTATATGTTATAATGATGTAGTAGTTTGAATGTATAATTCATAAAAATATTGATTTATAGGCTAAGATGATGGGATTTGTCCAAATTTAAAAGGTAAGATTTAGGGAACATCATTAATGTGCTATTGTGTCATTTAATCAAAGAATGGAATTTTGCATAAAATATATGTTATTTTTCAACCAAATTTTATAAATTTTTGCTTAAGTGATTCATTTTAGGTGTAATGTAAGATAATATATTATATAAAGAATATTAAAATATAATATACATAATATAACTTGCACATATAAATGTGGTGTGTGTTAATATTATTATACATTTTAGTATGTTTTACTTTTGTTATAATACATTGGTTCAAAACTCACAAAAATGTTAATTTGAAGGTTGAGATTCAAGAATTTGGCCAAATTCGTGGCACACAAAAATCAAAAAATGCTATTTTACCATTTCTAATAAAAAAAATAACAATTTTACATCCAAAATGAACATTATTCATTGAGAAAAAATTTGTTATTTTTTAAGTGATTCTAATGAGGTGTAATGTTAGAAAATATATTATATTATTACAAATTGTAATATAACATCATATATTATAATATAATATATGTGTTAATTCACACTATAATATGTTTACATGATATTGTATGAGTTTGAGCTTGCATATCTGTCAATACAATGTTAAGATGATGTAATTTGAATTTGTTAGGCTTTGGTTGAGTAATAAATGTCCATAAGAAGAAATAAGATTTTATGAGTTCCATGTGGACATGGAAAGAGATCCTAGAGATTATACATATTGGACATGAAATGTGAGGGTCTTTATTAGATTATAAGAAAATATGTTGGGATAATTTGATTTGATTGATTTATGGAAAGAAGATCTCTGGGATAAGAATCTATAATCCATTGAGGATTAAGATTGAATCGACATTAATTTGTTTATATTAATTGATGTGGAGGCATATCTACTAGAATCAGCTTAGTCTGGGGATCACATATGAACCTTCCACAGAAAGTAGGTTGGCTATCCATTGGGATTGGATTTGAGTTTGATTTCATAGATTATTTGGGGGATATCGAGTTTGGTTGGTTCTTTGATTTAGACTCTATGGAGAGTTGGTTTAATTTGGTTCCACTAGGAGGTTGGTTTTGAATTTGATTATTTATTGACTTGTTTATATGATTTGGGGCTCCAGGAAGGTGTGATTTAACTCATTGAAAAATTAATTGGTTTAATTTAATTAAAGTTAATGTATGGACTATCAATGATGGACCCACTAAGAAGGGCTATATATCTTGACCTACCTTACAAATCCAAAGGGATAGTCTACTACAGGGGTAGCTAACCTGCTGGGGTTGCCTATGGCATGGATGCTAAGAAAGGTGTAGCCTTACATCTTCCAAAGTGAGAATCATGGGGTGACTGGATGCATAATAAATGAACCTAACCTTTGGACTCGTGAATGTGGGGACTTATGTCAACTCAAAGTAAAGATTAATTTTATCTTAATTTCATATGATTTGATATTATTTGTTTGGTTTAGTTTGATTTTGAATTGAGGGCATATCCATTGGGATGTGAGCTTGATCAAATTTAATAGAATTAATTTATGGACCATGTTTGTGTGTGATAAACCCAATGAGAAGGGGCTATATGACTTGTATCCTATCTCAATTTACAAATCCAAAGAGAGTCTATTGGTTGGTGTGAGCCAACCTAGGTTGTCTTCGATGTGTTGTGCTAGGATAAGACTTACATCTTCTAAAGGGAATCAGCTAGGGTGACCTATTGGTATACAACAAATCCCTTAGGGTGACTTGAGTGAAGGATTGGACTTATATCAACTCAAGAGTAGTCAAAGATTCTTATAGGAGTTTTTGTCGCCTAAAGATAGGATACCTGCTTGGGAAAATGTACTGCCAGGGGTGTCCTCCTAATCCACAAGTGAATATATATTTTATTTATATGTTTGAGTGAGCCTTGTTCATGTGTAAGGGACCACACTGAGAAGGGGCTATGGCCTTTACATCTCGATTTAGTGGACCAGAGAATGCAAATCCATGGGATGGATTCTCCAACCACAGTGGTTTCTAGGAAAGGGAACTATTCAACTAGTAACACGGGTAGTGTCTAAATGGGGTTACAAAGGATGTGATCTAAATATAGTACCACAGGGGAGGTGCTGCTAGGAGCCTTATCTTGAGCCATGGAAAAGAAAGCCTATAGTTGTATGGTGGCCAACTCAAGGAGAAAGCATAACAGACTTACATCTACCATGAGTGGTGTATCTTATGGTGCAAAACCAACCAACCTATAGTGTATCCATCGAGTGAGAACCAACCAACCTAAGGTGCCCGTCGGTGTGCAACGATTAATCTAGAAAGAAAGCATGTAGGCTTACAACTTTCCAAGCATAAGTGATCATCAGGATAGTCTATCATGGTGGATGCTTCGACCTAAGTACTAAATTGAGCCTCAAGGTGGACCCAAGGCGGTCAAGAGGAAGGTGCCACTTGGGGACTTATCCTAAACCTCAATATACCCAAAGTAGTGCATGAAGACTAATGAGACTCACATCCTCTTGAATGAAGCCAACATGAGGTAGCTTGCCGGCCACATAGTAAAGCCTACCAAACTAATAATGTACTCATCTATGTGCAGTGGCCAGGTTAGGAAGAAAATTGTAGCAGACTTACATCCTCCAAAGCAAGAAGACCATTGGGTGACTAGAGGGGTAGCACTGACCTAAGTACTTGAGTGAGTCAGGGGTGTTATCTCAACTTAGAGTAGCCTAAGATAAAAGATATGTGTTTGTTTTATATGTTTGTGTCTAGTTTATATTTGTGTTGTGTGTTGAAGGATAGGGAAACTCAGTTCCACACCTTCCCATGGAAGATTCATAAACAAAAATACCTTCAACATGGAAGAGATTGAATTTAAAATGGAATTTTCATTGATGATGATTAATTTCAAACATGATTAATAATATTTCATTAAGTAGAGCTCATTGATTAAAAGAATTGTGCGCTCTCCCTTATGGTGTACTTATGGTAGTGATGGAGCTTGGGCTTTGTACCTCAAAAGCTCTCAACCCCTCCATCTTAGACAGGATTCCTCTTAGACTTTAAGGGTTCCTTAGTCTTAAGACACATCTAGTGATTAGGTGGACACTCAAAGCCACAAGACTTAGAAGAGTTAGCCAGGACAGTCACCTTGGGGTGTTAACTTGCCTACCCTTAACTTGAACCATTCCTCACCTTCCCTCCTTCAAGTCAAACTCCAAATCAATTTTATTTGATTTTCTCCAAACTCAAATCAACACAATGTGATTGAAATTCATAATTGAAATCCATGATTGAAACACATGAATGATTTTCCTAAATCCAAAAATTTCCTAAGGCCTTAAATTTTCCTTTTAAGGACATAACCTAAATAATGATCAAACCAATTCAAACTCATAAGATTTTCTAATAATTTATTTATATTCTCATTTATATTTACATATATTAGTGAAATATATATTCAAACCAGTCAAACTAAACTCGAAACTCAAAATCAATTCATGAAATTTTTCTAACTCCTTTAAGTTCTCCCTTAAGGACTTAACCTAAATCATGATCAAATCAATTCAAATTCATGATATTCTTTCGAAACTCATCTATATTCTCATTTAGATTTACATATATAAATGAAATAAATATAAATCAATCAAACCCAATTCAAAATTCAATCTTTGAACTCCAAAATTTCTTAAGTCCTTTAAAATTCCATTTAATGGACTTAGCTAAATCATGATCAAACCACTTCAAATCCTTGAAATTTTCTCTTGATCCATTTATATTCTTATTTATATTCACATATATAAATAAAATATAAATTCAAACAATCAAAATGATTCTAAAAATTAAACTCAAATCTATTCAAAATCTAACCTAAGCCTTTCAAGTCAAAATCTTGAACTTAGCTAATCAATTTCAAATCAAGCCAAACTCTTGATTTTCCTTCATGATTCAATCAACCCTACAATCATGAATCCAAATATAAATCAGACTTCAATCAAATGAAAATATAATTCAAAAATCAAACCTAAATCTCATATTCTTCCTTTGAATGAAATCAAATCGATCAAGCCCATTTGACTTCTAACCATTTGCAAATGGATTTATATTTCAATCATAAGTCCATATGCAAGTTTATTCAAGCTCAAATCAAGCTTTGACCAAGCCATTTGACCCACTTAGGCTCACTTGACCCCAAAAGTACCATTATGAGCCAAATTCTAATCCTAACCAAATTGATTGAATCAAACTCACCTACCTCTCATCATGATCAACAATCATCATGGGATGATTAATCAATCAAATTAGGTCAAACCAAGTCAAACCTAAGGGTTGACCAAGCCAACACTAAACCTAACATAGCCAAATTCCATCATAGGCCAAAATTGATTCAAACCAGGTCAAGTTCATTCCAAATCACTTGTTGAACTTGACCAAAGCCTCAATTGGCCAACTAGACCTAGCCCAATTGACCCTAGATTGACCTAAAGGGTCATGTTGAGCCAAATTTAACTTAATCAAAATTGATTGGAAACAAAGATACCAATCCACTCCATATGACTAACAAAACTTAAGCCTACCCATGACCTAGCCCAAATTGGTCAACTTGACCCATTTGACCTAAATGAAGTCATATGAGCCAAATTCAAAACTAATCCAAATTGAACCAAACCAAAGATACCAAAATATTTCAAATGGTCATATGAACTTGACCCAACCCTTAGTTTGACCCAATTTGACCAATTGGTCAACTTGATTCAAGTTGACCCATTTTGACCTAAATGGGTCAACATGAGCCAATCCCTATCAAATGAATTCCAAATCTCATGAAACTTGGCCAAACCTAGTTTCCACATACCCACATATCCAAATTGAAAAATTAGCCAAAAACCATTCTACCCAATCCATAACAAATTATGGACTAATCTATGGGTAATTTGGTCATACCCTCTTCATATCAACTTGATGCCTTCCTAGCTCAAGTGGACCCAATGAAGTAGTGCACCCAACCCAATGGGTTTGGGTCAGCCCAAATGGACCCAAGGCCAAACCTACCCCTTGCTCATTTGGCCAATTCAAAATCCTCCTTTCAATTTGATGCACATGGGAGGTTAGTAATCCACTGACCTCCAACCATGTGCCAACTCTAGATCAAATAACCCCAATGTGGTCAATTGGATCAAAATGGTAAGGAGGTGTGGACCATCAATTTCCATGGGGAGATATACTCCCCCTAATTCAATTTGAAATGATCATTCCCACATTCAATTGAAGCCTAATGAGTGTTAGGAAAGATGGAGCCATCCTAAGCTTCCCGAGGGATTTGAAAAGTGTATTTCTTGATTTTCTTCTTTGGAAAATAGGGAGTTCCTTTGAATCTTCAACTTCCTCTATACTCAAATCCATTCCAATTCCTCATGTACACTCCCTCAGAGGATCAAGTTGAGGGCACCCAAGCTCTCATTTGAGTTCCCAAGGCAAGGAGAGGTGGAATTGGATCAAAGCCGCAAGCAAGGTGAAGTGGTGTTGGTCCATAGGGAGATCCACTAAACCCCAAGGGTTAAAACTTTCAACAGGGCTTCATCTCCACTAGATGAAACCTTATCGAGCTCGAGCATCGGTGAGGTATGGAATTTTCTGACCACTTAGCTTAGGGGTGTTGGTCTTTTATTAAAGATATTTTTATGTCATGAGAAATCCACCATTGGATAGGCTTCTCATTAGCTTTAGATGGTGTGGGTAATGTCTCATTCCAATTAGCTCAATCGAGCTCAATCTTCTTAGATCATGGGGTCTATTGAGCCTAAGGGAAGAACTTCGTGATCCGCCATGATTAATCCTATGTTTTAGAAATGAATTATCCCTTTTAAAACCACAGGATGATCCTGGCTATTCGATCCTTGATCAAATGGTAGGGATCAAAGCGCATCCCTCCGCAGCAATGCCACCCTGATGTGATGTTTAAGTGAGCCCCTCACCATGCGATGCATTAAAGTGCACGCCACGCATGTTGCGCTATGAGTGAGGGATTAGTTAGGGATTTAATTAATTTTAATTAATCTCCATCTTCAAAATTCATATCTCTTCAATAAAATTCAAAAAAATATGAGTTAAAATTCTATGGAAAGATAATTCAACCTAGAATATTTTAAGTTTTAATGAAAATTTCATTTTGCTAATTACTTCTTAGTTAATCCTTTGATTAATCCCAAACTTCTTGAGTATGCTTTAGGGGATGTCCTCTACCTATCCTAATTCTCTTGGGATTTATTTAAAGCTTTATTGGGGGAATTACAAATATGTTTCTAATTACCCTCCTTATATAATTAAGAATAAATAGGGTTTGGATTAGTGTTTTTATTCCATTATTAAGATTGATTAAGGTTAGATCCAGGGAGATTTAGGGAATAATTTTGGGGCATTTCCCTTAAGCCATTCCCTAAACCCCCTTTTATTTCCTTAATCCTTTCTTAATTAAGGGTTAATTCATTAATTATCCCCTTAATTAATTTCTAAAAATTCTAAAACCTTTTAAAACTTAATTAATCTACTTTGGGTAGATGCTTAGGTGTTGAATAGCCTAAGTTCAATTGAGGAAATCAAAACCCAATTCATATGTATGAAGGGGTGTTTTGAAATTACTTAAGCTAAACCCCTAAGCTTAATTAACCATTAATCATGAGCCAAATTGAATTAGGCCTTTTCTTCCTAGGTGCATTATAAGTTTAAATTCCTTGTGAGTTTTATGTCATCTCATTGGCTCATAATTATTTGGTATACTAGGTTGTGTAGGTAAGTTAATTAATTTATTTAATTTATACCTTAACCTAATCGAAACTTAAAATAAATTTCATCATCTAAAAATTAAAAAAATATCAAACATATGTGAGAATGGGTTAGAATAGCAAACTCAACTCACATTTTCAAAAATTAAATCAAACTTAAGATCAAACAAAATCACATAGAATTAACTTTGATTTATTTTAAGCCTTCTTATTCCATAAGAATGTATTTAGGATTTAATTAAAGTGAATGTGTTTACATGCTTTCATTACTTTGATTCTTTCCCCAACATGTTAAATTTGTATGTCATGTGGTTTCATACATCCATATTTTTCAAATTCAAATTTAAAATGAAATTGTTTACTTTATGTCAAATTTGCATGTGTTGGCTAAAGTAGAAATATGAGTGGCTATTATCACTACTAAATTCAAATTATTTTCAAAATATAAATCAATTATCAAATCTAAAGTGTGCTACTTATATTTAAATTATAAGCTTGCATGTGAAGAAAATATAAGGATGTGTAGCATTCCTTTCTCTTTTATGTTAGTTTAGTTTTAAATAGAGTTGGTAAGATGTATGGTTCATTTGAAAAGAACCTAACACTTACCTAATTCCATATCCTATTCATTCCTATGCTATCACTTAAGAAGGGTTACCTATGCTTTCACACATAAATTGCATAAATAAAATGAATCAATTAATACAACTTTTGCATTCTTTCTTTACAATTTATTTCTTTTGTACACATGTTTGTATTTAAGAAAAGTGGTATATTAGTACGGACAACCCCAAAGTTATGAGGCTTTAAGTAGCCCTAAGTAGGTCTTGTACCTTACACCTCTGGTCAACAATGGTGCTGTACTCACTTATGCCTTTCTTACTTTCATGTGTGCATGTGAAGATTGGATAAGAAACCCTTTTCTACTTAAAGAAAATCATGCATATTAAATTTCCAAAGTTTCTTAAATGGATTACTTAGCATGCATCATAAAGTGTGTTAAATATTCTCACTTGTATGTATAAATATGCTTAGGACTCATAAATATGCATGTTATACATGTTGGGAAAGAAATGAAGTGATGTATGTTTTGTGAATTTGGTTCATTTTATTTAATCTTAAAATGCCTATTTTTTGAATAGGTTTGTTTAGAGTTCATCTAAACATAGGATTAATTAAAACACTTAATCAAAATATTCATTAAACAAAACTAAAATGTGAATATACTTTAGAAATTACTTAAGTTAGGGAAGGAAAGAGAAGTTCTCTTCTCTTTCCCTCTCTTTATAACTTAGTAATTAATTGTAAGATTCACTTGAACTTGAACAAAACATGAAATAAAATCAACCCAAAGCAATTAAGCAACTTAAATGAAACCCTCCTATGTTGAATATATTTTAGAAAATTTAAACCTAAAGCCATAGCTAAGCATACCACACAAACCATCAAAGCATACACATCAGCCTAAGTCACCACTTCTAGCTTTAGGTTAGGGTGGTGCATGATTTGATATTTGTTTTAATTTGTGATATATGTTTTAGACTGGATGTTAGGGTGTATGCCCGTAGAATGAATGGTAGGATGATCTTAGTCTAACCATTATTTTCTACATGGGATTGTGCTTAAGGGGCTATCATAAATAAAAATATAAATATTTTGCTTGCTGCTTATACCCCTAAATAATCCAATAGGCCGTGGACTTAGTCACCCATGTGTGGGTGATAAGTCCAATATACTTGGGATTTGTGTGGTTTGTTTTAGCTAATCTCTATCTTGAGGTGTTAGATTTCCACTTTTCTTATTCATGTAAATTTGTGCAATTAGGATTTTAGAATGATTATTATGGGGATTAGGATGAGCATTGGTCATAAGATCCTATCTTATTCACCATGTGAAGCCTTGGAGCATCCACCTTCCAACCATCCAAAGAAGGAACCAAAGAAAAAAGAAGAACAAGAAAGAAGAAAAGAAGAAAGAAGAAATGAAGCTTGAAGACCCCCATAACAATGAATTCCTTGCTTAATTATAATTTAATTCATTTGTAATCCGGGTTGTATAAGTGTAGAGCTTAGCTACCCAATTTATTTTTCGGATTTGTACAGTGGTGCCCGACCACAATGGCCTTTTATACTTTTTGCGATTAGCTTTATAAATTGATTGATGATTTTTTGTCTTGTGCATTAAGTGGCATATTTTTTCTAGTTTCTTCCTTGCTTTATGAATGGCATGGATCTGGATTAGGCTCTTTAGGAAAAAATAAATTTTTTACCAAACTTAACAACTCAAAATTAAAAATAAAGAATTCATAACCTCACGTAAAGTTTAGGTTTAAAATCAAGATAAAAGAATTAGCACCCCTTAGATGGATGAGTATTTCTTTAATAATATCATGCACAATAGCATCTTATTTCACTATTGATTCGAGGGCTTCCATTTTTGCTAGGGAAACTTGGCTTGACCTTTGAGAGCCATGGTGGAAACACACCTCCTCCCTTATCGTTGATTTTGGCCAATAACTTTATTTCTCATGCATTAGGCATATGAATCCTATTATCCTGAGTCAAAATAATTGTTCAAAATTGAAAATAAAATGAAATTTGAATTTCATTATATTTAGGTCATTTGAAGCATGTCCTTACATGATCTAGCCTCTTTAAGGAGTAAGTTTAAAAACTTGGTCTCTTTTTAAATAAAAAAGAGCCTAGCTATCTTGCATAAGCATAAGATTTACCTACATAAATTTAAAATTGTAGGAGGAGTTAGTTGGCGGCCACCCCTAAGCAATTGTTAGTCCAAACAGTTGGGTGGTTTGTCCTCTCTTGCGGAGGCAAACCAAATACCCATTTTCTCCTTATATTTAGGTTGTGCTTTTTTTCAAAGCTCCCTAGATTTAGGTTCTGAGGTTGCTTCTCCCCTTTATGGGCCAAAAGCTTAAATCCTCACCTCTTAGGCATTTCAATAATCTTGTGTTATGGAATCATAAGTCCTAAATTTCTAATGAAAAATTCAACTCAAACAAATTAAATCAATTTCAAAAATGTAAAGCCCAACCATAGGATAGTTTGAGATGCTCACTAGGTTTCCTAGCATCATGGGAATCTCTACTTATCTTTCTTTTGGCTTCAATAATAACTCCCCCTCTTTGATCAATCCCATTTGATCTTCAAAAAAATAAACTAATCAATTGATAGTCCTTTCTTGTTGAAATCTTTGAAGACAACAATAATTTATCTTAATCGAGAGTATTCCTAAGGGATGTAATTAACTGTGGGGGCTTGCCCTATAGAACAACTCGGTTTAAAATAAACCCGCTTTACTTTTCCATGTAAAGTAGAAGAATCTCTCAGTACATATGCAGACCCATCATCCTCAGAGTCCTTATGATTAGGTCCATTAAAGGGTAGTGACTTCGTCTTTGAGATAGTACACTATTCCTTGATGATGTACTCGATCACCGAATAAGCACATTTGGATCGTGTGGCATCCTAAAAGATGAATTTTTATATTCTTTCCTTCTCCTTCTAACCAATGATTTGAAGGTATATGGAAAATTTTCACCATAAATTTTTCTGGTGACTCCACTGGGGATGGATCTTCTCTCCATCTTTCATAAATGATCATTGTATTCAAGCATCGATAGTGAGTTTGTACTTTGGTATGAATCTGAGACTATCTTTCTTTTTGTTGGCACTTAGCTCATTTCATCCTTAAGTTAAGTTAGCCACATCTTTTTGTTTTAGGACCGCACCGTGTTAGTCTTAAAACTCCCGTTGGGTTCTCCAATGGGTAAAAAATGAAAATATCTAAATAAAAAATATTTAAAGATTTCCTGCTTATCATTTTTATGATAAGGAAAGGTTCATTCTAAAATAATAAAGAGAATAAATTTTCCATAAGAACTTTTCTTTTCAAAAAGCACTCTTTCAAAAATGCACTTAATAAAATATTTTCCACAAAATTTTATTACCCTCATTTAACAATTCTCATAATTGTTACATGTAGGAATTTTCAAAAATAAAACTAACAATCTTTTCCAAAAGCACAAATGAACATCTTCTTTCAATTCACTTTGCTGAAGATTCCATTTTCAAAATAAAATGAACAATCATCTTTACAAAATCAAAATCATAATCATAAAGTTTTCAAAAGTACACATGAACCTTTCCATTCAATACACTCACACCTATTGAATGAGAGTTTCATTTTCAATTAAAATTAAATTTTCCAAAAGCATATGTGAACATCTTCATTTAATATACTCAAATTTATTAAACAAAGATTTCATTCCTAATTAAAATTAACATCATTTTGGAAATCTCACTTAAACATATCTCACATATGATTAAGTTGAATTCTCTCTTTCAAAAATAATAATCACACACAAAATAAAAATCTTCACATTTGCAAAAATAAGATTTACCTCCATTCCTACATACCCTAATTTTTTTGAATGGAAGTCCTCTTTTCAAAAATTGAAACTTAACAATCATATTTTCAAAATTCAAACACATTTTGGAACTTCATTTAGCATACTCAAATTTGCTAAGTGAAGTCTCCAAATTTGAAACTCAAAATTTTCAAACACATTTTAAAACTCCATTTAGCATACTCAAATTTGCTAAGTGAAGTCTCCAAATTCAAAAATAAAAAAAATTCAAACACATTTTGGAACTTTACTTAGCATACTCAAATTTTCTAAGTAAAGTTTCCAAATCCAAAAATCAAAAACTTTCAAACACATTTTGAAACTTCACTTAGCATAATCAAATTTATTAACTAAAGTTTCCAAATCAAAAATCCAAAAATTTTCAAATAGCTTTGGAACTTCATTTTAGCATATTCAAATTTGCTAAGTGAAGACTCCAAACCCAAAATCAAAAAAATTTCAAACATATTTGGAACTTCATCCTTAGCATACCAAATTTGCTAAGTGAAGTCTCCAAAATCAAAATCGCAAATCTTCAAGCACCTTTGGAATCTCTTTCCTTAGCATACCAAATTTGCTAAGGAGAAGTTTCCATTTTCAAAACCAAAACAAATCAAAAATTTTGATCACATCTTCTGGAATTTCATTTAGCATAACAAATTTGCTAAGTGAAATTTCCATTTCATAAAACTAAGTGGGACTTCATCTTTAGCATACCAAATTTGCTAAAGTAAAGTCTCCACTTTCAATCAAATCAAAGCAAAAATGAAACACTTAGGATTTCCTTAGCATACTTAAATTTGCTAAGGATCCTACTTTTTAAAAAATCAAAACATCCAAAATAAATGAAACACTTAGGGTTTTCTTAGCATACTTAAATTTGCTAAGAATCCTATTTTCAAAAATCAAACCAAACACACTTGGATTCTTCACTTAGCATACCTAAATTTGCTAAGTGAGAATTCCAAATTTCCAAAATCAAAATAAAAATTCACAAAAAGAAACAACCACTTTCTCAAACACTTCACTTAGCATACCCAAATTTGCTAAGTAAGTGAAATTCCAAAATCAATTGACCCTTACTTTAACATACCCAAATTTGTTAAAGGAAAGGGTCCTCAAATCAAAAGAAACTCTAAATTTAAACAAACATGAACCTATGGAAGCATCCTTCTTAAAATATTTGAATCCATATTTCAACATACCCAAATTTGTTGAAGTTGGATTCATATTCAAAATTCTTCTTTCAATTAATCTTCTCAAATCCATTTGAACCCCACTTAACACTTCCAAGTTGTTGGATGTGGGTTCAAATTTTCAAATTCAAAATTCAAAAAAATCTATAAAGATAGAAATCTGATACAAACTCATTTCCTATTGCAGATTCTTACAGTTAGTTGTAGTATAGTGACAGTTCAGTTTTTAGGCTTCTACTTTTTTATCTGAAATGGTTGGTTCACAGAAGTTCATTTTCACCTTCCCCCATGGTATGGATTTGGCTTTGGACCAAGCCAACTTCCCTACTAGACCCCACATCATCCACTTTGGTATGGGATTTGAGGGAGCTAAGATTACATGTGAGGGCACTCCCATCACTGTAGTCAGTAAGACCATGGTGACCATGTAGAAGTAGGTCATCTGAATTGATCTACCCTCTGTCTCTGACATCTCCTTGATGAAGATGAAAGCAATGGTAGTGATGAAGATGAAAGCAATGGTAGTCCCAAAAGCTTCAGTTGTGATAGCACCAGTAGTACCAGCCCCAATTTCAATATGCCCCAGAGTTTCCCATGCTACTCTAGTGAGGGCTAGCACCCTCTCATATGTACCCTCTAAGGGTAAGGCTCCCATGGTCTCAGGGCTTGCCTCCCCTACTTTTAATATGGGTCTAGCTCTCACTCCACCCATCCTACCTGGACATAGCATAGGAATAAGAATCGCATGATCAAGAGGTACCACACCAGGATGGCTAGGGGGACAGAGGTAGCAGCCCGTTCAACTGTGGATGAGTTCCTCATTGTTACTTCACCACTTGTTATAGAAAACTAGTTCCATCCTCTCTCTAGGTCAGACAGAGAGGATGTTAGAAAGATTCTCTCATCACCTCCTCCAGTGGTGTAGCATTAGCCAGCAGTTACTAGAAGTAGGAGGTCTGCGCCTCTATCTTAATGCCGGGCGAGCTTGGCTCAAAGTCTATAGCTCAGTTTGATCTCCAATCCATCATCCCCTGTAGTGTGGGGAAGCATATCCATCAGGAGAGGGCCCGAGAGGCCCATACAGCACACATCACCAATAGGGAGAGGCGGAGGTTCAGCCGGTAGTGCTTCAACGCTTATTGATTTTCCAACTCGGCATGCTACCTACGACCATCGATGACATCCTTCTTCGGGACTACAATTCATGGGAGGCTCCTACATAGAGTCGTGGTGTCTCCACCCATCGCCTACCTCCTCTATCACCCGGTCCGTTACATCTCCAGTTCCATCGCCATGAAGGCCATATCCGGGAGAAGCACCACATTGGTGATCCATTGACTAAGGGATCTACCCTTCTACACCACCTATGGCAAGGCCAAGCTCTCTTGCTCACCTTCTACGCCTAGTGGTGGTGCGAAGGAGTGACTGTGCATTTGTGGTCCATTCACTAACTTCGCCCTACAGATGTGGAGATGGTGGCAGATATTGTAGAGATGGTAGATGATAGTCCAACTACATGAGTTATAGTGGAACATCCTAAGATTGTTACCCTATCATAGCTAGTTACAGTCAGGAGTGTCATTCATCTAGCGATGCAGTCCACATCGATTGATCATCCGGTGGCAGTGAGTTTGTCAATGCCTTATCGATAACACTAGTCATAGATTATTTGTGTCGTTGGTAGAATAAATTCCTATTGGGGAGTCACCTTTCAAATCTATGGGGAGAAAAGAAAGAGGAGACCTTATAGAAATTCATCTATTTAGGATGCCATGTAGATCTGTAGATGTACTTAGTCAGGTGATCGAGTACATCATCAAGGAAATAGTGTACTATTTTGAAAGACATATGTCACTACCCTTTAATGGACCTAATAATCTTAATAAGGACTCCTAAGGATGATGGGTTTGCATATGTACTAAAAATTCTTCCCCTACTTTACATGAAAAAGTGAGAGTTTATTTTAAACTGGTTTCACTAAGTTCCCTACAGGGGCAAGCCACCATAGTTAATTACATCCTAACAGATGGGATCCCTTAGGAAAACTCTCGATTAAGGTAAATGATCATTGTCTTTGAAGATTTCAATAGGAAAGGACTATTAATCGATTGGTTTTATGTTTGCAAGATCAAATGGAATTGATCAAGAGGAGTTATTATCAAGCCAAAATGGGAAATAAGTAGGAGATGCCCATGATGCTATGAAACTTAGTGAGCATTTCAGACTATCCTATAGTTGGGATTTACATTTTTAAATTGATTTAGTTTGTTTGAGTTGCATTTTTCCATTAGAAATTTAGGACTTAAGATTCCTTAACACAAGATTAAGGAAATGCCTAAGAGGTGAATTATGCTTATGGCCCATAAAGGGGAGAAGCAACGAGAACCTAAATCTAGGGAGCTTGGTGAGGGGCGCACAACCTAAATAAGAGGCAAAAAGTGGGTATCTAGTTTGCCTCCACAAGAGAGGGATAGCTTGGACTTACAACCAGCTGGGGGAGGCCTCCAACTAACTCCTCCTAGTATTTTAAATACATGTAGGCAAGTCTTTATGCTTATGCAAGATAACTAGGCTATTATTATTTAGAAAGAGACTAAGTCCTTAAACTCAATCCCTAAAGAGACTAGATCATGTAAAGGGACATGCTTCAAATGACCTAAATCTAATGCAATTCAAATTTCATTTTATTTCATTTTATTTCATTTTTGGACAATTACTTTAACTTAGGCTATAGGATTTTCTTTATGATTAATGCATGAGAAATCAAATTATTAGCCAAAATAAGTGAGAAGGGAGGAGATGAGCTTCCACCACGGCCCTCAAAGCTCAAGTCGGGTTCTCTAGCAAAGGTGGAAGCCCTCTAATCAAGAGTGAAATAAGATGCATTTATGCATGATATTATAAAGAAATGCTCATCTAGCTAAGGGGTTGCTAATTCTTTTATCTTGATTTTAATCCTAAGCTTTAGGTGAGGTTATGAGTTATTTAATTTTATTTGAGTTGTTAAGTTGGGTAAAAATTTATTTTTTCCTAAAGAGCTTAATCCACATCGACATACATAAAGCAAGGAAGAAACTAGGAAAATTATGCCACTTAATGCAAAAGCTAAACAAATCATCAATCAATTTATAAAGCTAATCACAAAAGAATAAAAGGCCATTGTGGGCACCACAAACCAAAAATATCAAATGTGGGTAGCCCTCTACCTTATACAACCTGATTACAAATGAATTAAATTACAATTTAGGCAAATGAATTCATTGTTATGGGGGTCTTCAAGCTTTACTCTTTTTTCTTCTTTTCATCTTTTCTTCTTTCTTCTTCTTCTTTCTTCTTTTGGTTACTCCTTTGGAAGGTGGATGTTCCAAGGCTTCACATGGTGCATAAGATAAGATCTTATGACCAATGCTCATCCTAATCCCATAACAAATCATTCCAAAATCCTACTTATACAAATTTACATGAAAAGGAAAAGTAGAAATCTAACTAACACCAAAACAAAGGTTAGTTAAATCACACCACACAAATCCCAAGCATATATATGGACTTATCACCCACATGGGTGACTAAGTCCACCCATGGATTATGCTTAGGCATATAAAGCACCGCAAGCAAAAGTATTTATATTTTTATTTATGATAGCCTTAAGCACAATCCTCTAAAGAATAGTTAGACTAAGAACCTACCATTCATTCTACGAATAGACCCTAACATCAGTCTAAAACATATATAACAAAATAAAACAAACATCAAACCATGCACCCTAACCTAAGGCTATAGACTTAGGCTAATGTGTGTGCTTTGAAGGCTTGTGTGGTATGCTTAGTTATGACTTTAGGTTTAAATTTTCTAAGTTTGAAGAACATGTTCAACTTAGAGGAGAGTTTCCTTTAAGTTGTTTAAGTGTTTTGGGTTGATTTTATTTCATATTTTGATTTGGTTTAAGTGGATCCTACAATTAATTACTAAATTATGAAGGGAGGGAAAGAGAAGAGAACTTCTCTTTCCTTCCTTAACCATAAGTAATGTTCTAAAGTAGGTTTATATTTTGGTTTCATTTAAGTTAATGTTTTAATTAAATATTTTGATTAATCCTAAGCTTAGAAAAACTCTAAACAAACCTATTCAAAAAGAAAGACATTTTAAGATTAAATAAAATGAATCAAAATTCACATAACACACATTACTTCACTTCTTTCCCAACATATATAACATGCATATGGATGGACCCTAAGCATATCTATACATGCAAATGAGTAGTTAACACACTTTATGATGCATGCTAAGTAATCCATTTAAGAAAATTTAGAAGTTGAATATGCATGATTTTTCTTAAGTAGAAAAGGTTTTCCTTATCCAAAATTTCACATACATACATGAAAGTAAGAAAGGCATAAGTGAGTACTGACACCATTGTTAACCCGGTGTAAGGTACAAGACCTACTTAGGGCTACTTAAAGCCTCAAACCTCAGTTGTCCGACTAATATACCACTTTCCTTAAGTACAAAAAATGTATATAAAAGAAATGAAATGGAAAAAGAATATGCAAAAGTTGTTTAATAGATTTGTTTTGTTTATGCAATTTATGTATGTAAGTGTAGGTAACCTTCTTAAATGGTAGCATAGGGATGAATAGGATATGAAATTAGGTGAGCATTAGGTCCTTTTCAAATGAACCTTATATCTCACCAAAATTTATTCAAAACTATACCAACATAGAAAGAAAGAATCCTATACTAAACATACCTTTATAATATTTTACATGCAAGCTTATAATTAAAGTATAAGTAGCATACTTTATTTGATATTTCATTTATAAGTTTTGAAAATAATTTGGATTTAGTAGTGATAATAGCCACTCCTATTTTACTTTAGCCAACACATGCACATTTGACATAATGTAAATGATTTCATTTTAGAATTTGAAATATGAAATTATGAATGCATGAAATCACATGGCATACAACTTAACATGTTGGGAAGATCAAATAATGAAAACATGTAAATAAACTCACTTACTTAAATCCTAAAGACATTCTTATAGAATAAGAAAATTTAGAACAAATCAAAGTGAATCTCAAATGATTTTTGTTTAGTTTGAAGTTTGATTTATTTTTGAAAAGGTGAGATGAGTTTGCTATTCCTCCCATTCCACATGTGTTTGATATTTTTGTTTAATTTTAAATAATTAAATCCATTTTATGTGTTGATTAGGTTAAGGTATGAATTAAGTGGCTTAATTACCCCTTACCTACACCACTTTAGAAGAATTAACTAAGTAATTATGATCCAATGAGATGACATAAAACCCACAAGGTATTTAAATTTGTAATGCATCCAATACTGAAAAGGCCTAATGCAATTTGGCTCATAATTAAAAGTTAATTAAGCTAAGGGGTATAGCTTAAGTACTTTTAAAACACATTTTAACACATGTGAATTGGGTTTTAATTTATTTAATTAGGCTTTTAAACACCTAAGCATCTACCCAAGGTAGATTAATTAAGTTCTAAACTTTTAAAATTTTTGAAAATTGATTAAATGATAATTAATGAATTAAACCCTAATTAAGAGGATTAAAGGAGAAAAGGGGAGGTTTAGGGAATAGCTTAGGGGAAATGCCCCAAAATTATTCCATAAACCCTACTTGGATCGACCTTAATCAAACCTAATCATAGGTAAAATACTAATCACATTAATTGCCTTATTACAAGAAAGGGGTAATTAGGGAATGAAATAGAAATTCCCCCAATTAAGTCTTCAATAAATCTCAAGAAAATTAGGGGAGGTAGAGATCATCACCTAAAATGAACCCTAAAAATTTGAGATTAATTGATGACTAATTAAAGGATAATTAGCTAATTAGATTCCAAAGAAACCCAAATTAGAAAAGAGTAATTCAAAATCCATTGAATATCATTTTAAAATATTCTAGATGAAATTATCTTTCCATAGCATTTTCCTTTTATTTTTTTCTAATTTTTTTTATGAAGAGTTATGAAAAAGTTATATGGATTAATTAGAATTAATTAGGCATTTAACTAATCCTACTTAATCCTCACTCATGGAGGGTGTGGCGGCTGGTGCACTTTACACGCATCGTGCCGTGAGGGTGTGACTTAAACGTCACATCCCAAATGGCAGTGGCACACAGGCTAATATCCTCGACCGTCCGATCAAAGATCGGATGGTTAAAGATTCACCTGTAGTTTTAAAAGGATAATGGATTTACTAAATGTGCTAAATAATCTCAACCGTCCATCTAAAATGTGTGGATGGACAGCTGAGATGAGCCAAGTTCTTCCCTGAGGATCAATGGAGACCATCCATGATCTAAGGGGAGATCCGAGCCTGATCTTGCATGGAATCATACAAAAGTCAACCCACACCATCTAAATATAATTACTAACCTATCCAACAGTTGATTTATCATTCCATGAACATTTCTTTTACAAAGGACCAACACCTATCAAGCTAAGTGGTCAAAAAATTTCATACCTGGTGATCACCGTGCTCTTTCGATGGTAGGTTCATCTAGTGGAAACAAAGCCCAGTTAAAATTCCTAGGCCTTGGGGTTGAGTGGATCAAAAGGTTAGACTAACACAACTTCACTTGGGCTTCAACTTTGATCCAATTGAGCTCTTTTTTGCTATGGGAACTTCAATCAGAGCTTGGGAAAGTTTGACTTGACCCTCTGATGGAGTGTACAAGGGTAATTAGATGGAGATCAAGCATGGAGGAAGTTGGCTAATGGATAGAGCTCCCCTATTTTGCACTATGTAAAATTGAGAATTAGAATTCAAATCCTATCTAAGAAGCTTGAATGCTGAGGTGGTTTCTCTCAGGTTCTAGGCTCCAATCATAGTGAGTGTATTCAAATTTCATTGAATT
The DNA here is from genome assembly GCA_021442155.1 of Cymbidium sinense. Classification (NCBI taxonomy): domain Eukaryota; kingdom Viridiplantae; phylum Streptophyta; class Magnoliopsida; order Asparagales; family Orchidaceae; genus Cymbidium; species Cymbidium sinense. Next base: position 65,392 of record JAKCPB010001412.1, on the reverse strand, counting down.
AGGGGAGTATATCTCCCATGGAAATCGGATGGCCAAACCATCCTTTGCCATTTTGATTCAATTGATGAGATTGGAGAGGTTATTTAGGTGGTTTTGAGTGTGCACATGGTTGGTTTGATCCATGAAAGGGATTGCCAACTTCCCATGTGATGAATTTGATCTTAAAATTCCTAGGCCAACTTCCCTTGGGGTTGAATGGATTGCCAACTTCCCTTGGATTGGAGAGGTTATTTAGGCTGGTCATTTTGCTATTTTTTTCACTTTGGACATGTTAGTTATGTGGAGAAACTAGGTTTGGCCAAGTTTTAGTGGCTTTGAAATCCATTTGATAGGGTTTGGCTCATGTTGACCCATTTAGGTCAAAATGGGTTAACTTTGGGTCAAGTTGATAAATCAAATTGGGTCAAACCAAGGGTTGGATTTGGTATGACCATTTGAAATGTTTTGGTGGCTTTGGTTTGATTCAATTTGGTATATATTTGGTTTTGGCTCATATGACTTCATTTAGGTCAAATGGGTCAAGTTGACCCATTTGACCCATTAGATCTATTTGAGGTAGGACAAGGGTAGGTTTAGGTTAGGTTAGTCATATGGAGTAGATTGGTATCTTTGTTTCCAATCAATTTGGGTTAAGTTCGATTTTGACTCAACATGACCCTTTAGGTCATGTTGGGTCTAAGGTCAATTGGGTTAGGTTAGGTTTAGTAGGCCAATTGAGGCTTTGGTCAAGTTCAACAAGTCATTTGGAATTTGGCTTAGATCAAGTTTTGACAAATTTTGAATTTTTATGTCAAGTTGGGTCAACTTGGGTCAAGTGGCCAACTGGGCTAGGTTAGGCTCAAATGTTGGCAAGTTCAAACATAGGTCATGAGTGAACTTAGATCAATGGTTTCAATCAATTTGGCCTATGTTAGAATTTGGCTATGTTAGGTTTCATTTTGGGTTAAGTGTTGACTTGGTCAACCCTTAGGTTTGACTTTATTTGACCTAATTTGATTGATTGATCATCCCATGATGATTGTTGATCATGATGAGAGGGATATGAGTTTGGTTAAATCCAATTTGGTTTGGATCAAAAGTTGGCTCATAGGGGCACTTTAGGTCACTTTGGGTCAAGTGAGCCTAAGTGGGTCAAATGGCTTGGTCAAAGCTTGATTTGAAGTTGGTTGATCTTGTATATGGAATTATGATTGAAATATAAATCCATTTACAAGTGGTTTGAAGTCAAATAGTTTTTGATCCATTTGAAAATTTCATATTCAAAGGAAGAATATGACAGGGTTTTGGGTTTGATTTTTTTTTATTTGGGTTTTTATTGTTGATTGAGGTTTGGATTTATATATGAGCTCATGATTGTAGGGTTTATTGAACCATAGAGAAAATCAAGGGTTTGGCTTGATTTGAAAGTAATTTGGCTAAGTTCAAGATTTTTGACTTGAAAGGCTTAGATTGGATTTTGAATGGATTTCAGTTTGATTTTTTGGAATAGGTTTTGATTGTTTGAATTTATATTTTTATTTATATATGTGAATATAAATGAGAATATAAATTTTCATGAGAAAATTTCAAGAATTTGAAAGAGTTTAATCATGATTTAGGTTAAATCCATTAAAGGAATTTAAAGGATTTTTTTAATTTGAAATTTAATTTTGAATTGGATTTGATTGATTTATATTTCATATTTCATTTATATATGAGAATATCAATGAGAATACAAATAAGTTTTGAGAAAATCTCATGAGTTTGAGTAGGTTTGATCAAGGTTTAGGTTAAATCCATTAATGGAAATTAAGGGATTTAAGGAATTTCAAGGATTTTAAATTTGAATTTAATTTTTTTGATTTGAATGATTTATATTTATATTTCATTTATATATGAGAATATAAATGATAATATAAAAAGTTTTGAGAAAATCTCAAGGGTTTGAATAGGTTTGATCAAGGTTTAGATTGATTTTGGCTAAGTCCTTTAATGGAAATTAAAGGGACTTAGAAAATTTTCATGAGTTGATTTGGAATTTTGAGTTTGATTTGATGGGTTTTATTTATATTTTTTATATATGAGAATATAAATGAGAATATAAATGGTCATGAGAAAATCTCAAAGATTTGAATAGGTTTGAATCATGATTTTGATTAAGTCCTTAATGGAAAGTTAAGGGACTTAAGCAAAATTTGGACTTGGGAATTTTGATGGTTTTGATCATGGGTTTCAATCATAGTTTCAATCATGGATTTCAATCATGGAATTGATTTGACTTTGAAAAAATCAAATAGAATTGATTTGGAGTTTGACTTGAAGGAAGGAAAGTGAGGAATGGTTTAAGCTAAGGGTAGGCAATTTTCCTAACACCCCTAAGGCATGACCTATTCCTATGGCTAACTCTTCTAAGTCTTCTAGGGCTAGGTTTGAGTGTCCACCTAATCACTAGATGTGTCTTAAGACTAAGGAACTCTTAAAGTCTAAGAGGAATCCTAAGCTTAAGATGGAGGTGTTGAGAGCTCATCTAAAAATGAGGTCAACAAAGGGCCCAATAGGTGTGGTGTGGTGACTGGTACACCATGCATTATTTGTGACCAAAATGATCAACAACACAAAGATCACAAGCACTAAAACTATCTATCCAGACCCAAGGGTGTAGAAGGAATCTAGCTTAGTGCAATGTGGCTATTTATGTCCAAGACAGAAGAAAAAATCCACTAAGGGATAGAGTGTGAACCTTCCACTAGGGAAGTAGGTTCAAGTCATCCACAAGGGGATGAGAGATTTGATTTGATTCTCAATGAGGAGAAATCTCCTCTAGGGGAGAGGGTTGAATTTAAATTGATTGTTTGGTTTGTTTTATTTCTTTTGAAATTTGTTTGAGTTGGAAGAAGGTTGAATTTGTTTTTGACTCACTAGGGATAGAAGTGAACTTTCCACTAGAAGAAAGTTCAAATCATCCATGAGTGAGGAGATGGATTGTTTCAAATTTTTAGATTTTGATTCAAGGTAAAAGTTGGTTTGTGATGGATCCAGTAGAGCCATCGAGGCCTAGACTTAACTCAGATTTACCAATTTAAAGGGAGTAGTCTACCAACCACAGGACTATCCAACCAAAGGTGCTTTTATCGAATCAAGTTAAGAAAGCAGCGAGACTCACATCTTTAACAACAAGGAACCACTGGGGTGATCGATTGTTTTGGGCAACAAATCGAACTTGACCTAGGGCTAACTATTGAGTGAATGTCACTGGGGGACTTAGATCAACTCAAAGATAGTCAAGAATTAATTTTTATTTTTAATTTGTTTTGATGGGATCCTTTGGTTTTGCGATGGATCAAACTGAAGGAGCTTAGAAGCTAGACTTATCTCATCTATTGAACCAAAGGGAGTAGCTTCCGATGGAGAACTATCCAAGGAGTGCCTTTTTTTTGTTTGCAATGATCATTTCAAGTGAAGAAATTTGGGGACTCATCTTCCACTAGAAAAGACCATTGTGATGGTTGCTTTGGGCAACAAATCAAACTCTAGGACTTTCGTTGGTTTTGATCAATCATCTTGAAAGAATGCATCATAGTCTTATATCTTCCAAAGCGAATGACTACCGGTAACTTGTGACAAAATAGATTGAACCTAAGGGTGACTATGGGTGAGTCGACATTATGTTAACTTAGATAGTCAAGCAATTCGTATAGGGAGTTTTGTTGACACTGTCCTAAAGATAAGATTCCTACTTGGGAGAAGGGGCCCTTTGGTGGTTTGAATTCTTAATCCACAAGAAAATTTTTTATTTGTTTATTTTAGTTTATTTTATCATGGACCCTATTAGTTTGCGAGGGTCCAAACTAAGAAGGAGCTTATATCAGCCTAGGCCTATCTTAGATTTAATGAACCAAAGGAGAGTCTGCGCATTCGCCGAACAAATTTCCAACCATAGGGGTGTCTACTAGGAAAGGGGAATGTCAATCAAAAGTAACCGTAGTGTCTAAATGGGGTCAAATGACTTGATCCAAATAGAGTCTGTAGGGATGGGGCCGTAAGGGCTTAATCAACGGAGAAAATGACATGGCTAGTCATCAATAGGTATTTAGTGTCTAACTCAAGGAGAATGCTCTTGGACTCATATCTGCCAAGAGTGGTGTACTCACTGAGTGAGTCACTTCCAGCATAGCGAACATCAACCAACTTAAGGTGCCCATCAGTTTGTAAATCAGGAAGAAAGCTCGAGGGGTCACATCCTCCATAAAAATTTCGGGATAGTTTATCTTATCTAGGTGTTATCCAACCTAGGTGACTCTGAGTGAATGGAGGACATATCTCAAAGTAGTCAGAGGAAGGAGCCTTTGGGGGACTTACCCTAAACCTCAAATATAATCGACCTAGTTAGTGCATGATGGCTAGTTCAAGAAGAAAGCACGGGGACTCACATCTTCTTAAGCAAAGTCAACACAAGGTAGCTTACTAGCTGGGCAGTGAAGCTTACCAAACTAAGAAGGCGCTCGTTGGTTTGCAATGGTCAAGTTAGGAAGAAAGCTTGAGGACTCACATCTTCCAATAAATGATCACTGGGTGACATTCTAGCGAGGTAGCATGTAGACCCGACCTAGAGCAAGGTGAGTGAATAGGGGCTTGATCCCACATCTCAATACAAAGATTAGTATTTATTTCATGCATGTGTTAAAAGGAATAGGATGCCTCTGGGGACTCTTACACCTACCTTAAATACACATGGGTTTGATGAAATAATGCCATGATGGCACAAAGAGTTCACTAAGAAAGAATGTCGCTTGGGTTCTCTCACACCTAACTTAGTTATGCTAATCAAAATAAGATGCCTCTTGGGTTCTCTTACACCTATTCTAAAAGCATCAGGAGATTTTGTTTGTTTTGTGAAAGAGGGATAGGATGCCACTGGGGGACTCTTACCCTAAACACGTCACGGTAGATTTCAAGATAAACAAACAACATTTGAAGAAGAGAAGATTTGATGAATGGAATCATATTTTGTTCTTTTATTAATGATTGATTTCAAACATGATTTATTTCATGGGTAATATTTCTTTAAATGAGCCCATTAATTGGAATCATCAAGTGTTCCCTTTATCAATAAGATCTAAGATCTTGGTAGGCCCTCTCTATGACATAGGGGCCTTCCCAAGTGGGTTCAAATTTGCCTCCCATCTTTGGGGCAATAATTGTCTCCTTAGACTAACAAGCTCTCCTACTTGGAAAGACCTAGCACCGCTTGTTGTGAGCTTGAATCATTTTGGCTTTATACAACTCGAGGTTGGGATCAGTGACTTCTCCCTGAGCTCTTCTTCAACTTTGCATTTTGTTTTTTAGTGATCTTGCTACAAAAAGCTATCCTTAGTGATGGGAGTTGAACTTTAAAGAAAAGAGCGACTTTGACCCATACTAAGGAAAATGGGTAGAGTTGGAGTCGGTATGTAGTGTGGTAGGCCCACAAAGCTTCAACCAACGCTTGTTCCATTTGATTATCATCAAGAGTTTTCTTGATTCACGGATGAGAGTTTTTTGTGAATGCTTCTAAGCCATTAGGGGTAGTAGATGGTGGAGTATCTCCATATTTATGTGTCTTGCAAAAGTTGATCTTTGTGCTTTTGAATACCATTATCGGATATAATACGTCAAGCACCAAACCTATATACATATGGTTCTTGTGAAGCACTGTGACCTCTCTAAGTGGGATGGTCATCCACTTGGAAAAGTAGTCGGTGGCTAAGATGAATCGATGCCCCTTGGAAGAAGGAGGATCGATCCCATGTTAGTACCCAAACACTCAAATGGCATGAAGCCAATGTAGGGTGTAGAATGTTGTGTAGCTAGTAGAGGACCACACCGTGCAACTGACACTGATGGCATCTCCTAGCTACATCCATGTAATCTGTGATCATAGAAGGCCAAAAGTATCCAAGTCTTTTGATCTTCATCTTCATCTTTGGACTGGATTGATGAGCTCTGCATAGACCTGAATGTACCTCAGTTACAATGCCATGGGCTTCATGTTTTTTTAAATAGCATAACCACATCTGGTCAAGGGTGAGCAGTGCCATCAACAAGAGCATAGGAGAGAGCTCTCTCATGGGCTTGACTTTTCTTGAGGTAGTTTGTCGGTGTTCAAGTAATCTATAAATGGTTGCCTCAATCTAGCTCCTTATCCATTTTGGCAACGACAACCTACCCTTCAAGAGAAAGTCTCTTGATGAGTTCAAAATCAATATGGGATAGGAATTGTCTATTTTGGAGCCTTATTGAAATGGACTCATCTACCAAACATGCCAAATCTTTGGCAAGTTTGGCCAAGGCATCTGCTACTGCGTTCTTTTCTCGGGGAACCTTGTAGATGGTGACTTTAGAATTTGGGTTGACTTCATGGTATACTCGTAGTAATGATGAAGCTTGGGTTTAGGATGTAGGACATGATCGGTTGATGACCAACTAAGAATCAGATGTTGATGCTCTTGACAGTGATGGCTAACTCCATGACAATCATTTCCTTGTACTTGCTTGTTGGTGCGAGGGTTGGAAAGATAGTATGAGAATCTCATCACATCATGGTTTGGAGTTAGAAGACTATTCCTACCCCTTTTCGGGAGAATAGATCATGGTGCTTCACCTTTAAGAAAAGAAGTAGCATCATCAAAATACATCTCCCAATGGTGGTTGCTGGCCTCCCCCTAAGTTCATGATTTGTTCATTGGGGAGATCGTCACTAAGCGAGAATCGGAGGAAGTGGGTGTCTTTAAGAAATCCAGTGCTATCCTTTTTATACAGGAGGTATGAATGTGATATCAAAGCTAGAGTATCATGGACCAATGAGCCAAACGTCCAAAGCATTGGCCATGTCATGATCTGAGTGGATTTATTCAAGATCAAGTTCACCTTATGAAAGCATGTAGTGTCATAGCTTGAGATGCAAATATCAAGCTAGATAAGGTTTTCAATAGGTGGATAGTTTGCTTCAAGGATAAGATGAGGTAGTAGAGCTCTCCTTCCCTTTGTCATTGGCTTGGGCCAATATGAGAGAGTCATCCAATGTAGCGATAAGGATGAGTGGCCTACCGGATAGGTGCCTAGGCTGGCCTTCACCAAGTACTCTTTGATGTCTTTGAATGCATCACTTGTCATCTACTTGAACTTGGAATCCTTTTTTGATAAGTGCGAGAATGGCATCTCCACGATAAGTTTGAGATAAAGCATCTTAGATATGTCACCATCCTTGAAGGATCGTTGAGTTAAACTCTTAGGAGGTGGAATTTCTAAGATAGCTTTGATCTTTTCAGGATCTATTTTATTCTTTGATGTCGAACAACAAACCCAAGGAATTTTCTTGGACTCAAATACTTGGGATTCATTTTGAGGTTATATTATCTTAACCATTCAAAACTACTCTCAAGTTAAAGAGGTGGTCTTCCTTTTCTAAGACTACGAGATCATCATAGCACTCAACTTGATGATGGATGAGTTCATTGAAGATGTCATGGCTCTTTGGTATGTAGAACTAGCATTTTAAGGTTGAGGCATGACCTATAATAGAAATTTTGATCGGGGTTGAAAAGTAGTGTTTTCATCTTCAAGAGACATCTTGATTTGGTTATAGCATGATCCATCCATGAAAGAAGATAACATGAGATGAGGCAATGTCCACCATTAATTACGGTATAGGAAGGAAACTCATCCTTAGGGGCATTGTTTAAGTCCTAAAATCATGAATTTGGCCATTCTTCTTTATGGGATGACTAGCTAACGGTATGATATTTTCTTCCAGATGAAACTCGATCAATTTCTTGACAAATGACTTGTTGTTCAATTTCAATACATCTAGGAGCTTTCTTAATAGGGTAGGCTCTTATCTTGTGGGCTACGTGAGATAATCGTGCATCTTCATAACTCCATGGGGCATCTTTAAACTTCAATAGCCTAACTAAGTCATTAGTTTCTTCTTCATTCGATGGCGATGTATGTCGGGAAAGATTTTCTTATAGGTTGATTTCTTTAAAGCTTTATTGAATGAATATCCTCCTTAAACTCTATGGTTTGACTTGAGATCATCGGATCATCCGAAGTTTCAAAACACACATTCTCATAAGAGTTGGGGATGTGTGAGAAGAACTATCGATTCAAATGATTGGTAACAACTACATCATCGTCATCACGGACCACTATACCATATCTAGTCGCTCTTGATTGTGCTTCCTTGCTTGTATTGTTCCATATCAAAGTACTCGACTTGTGCTTGGACCATGTGAGGAACCAAACCTTTTACGTATAAGATTTTGAACACAAGGAGAGTAAAAATCAAAAGATAATTCCATTAATTCTTTAAAGTATCTCCTCAAGTCCTACATTAAGCTCAGACTTGAGGATGATGAACCAAAAGAACCTGCTCATGTCCTTTGGAGACTTGGGACTTCCTTAACTACTAAACCTTCAACTTTTTTAAGATGTAAGTGAGGGTAAGACCCAATAGCTGCCTAATAGTTTCACACAGATTGAACACTTTGCTTTGCTTGGAGGCGGTCTTCTCTATCACGATCAAAGTCACCTCCAATGGAACCCACTTAGAGGAGTTGATTGGTATACTAATCACATTAAACTCATCCTCTGAGCTAGATTCCATGTTTATGTGGATAGTAGAGGTACTCCTATGAACTGAAACATGACCTTTGTTGGTTGAAGGCCAACTGGGGTGTCTCCACCCTCAAGCGCCTCTGCCTCACGCCTGCAGGTAGAGGTTGAGCTATCTACCCACATCCATATGATGGAATAAATTATGGGTGGAATGTGATATGAGAATCTATTTCTTCTTCAACTCCTTTCTTGTGTACTTTCCTTTTTTTCTTTTCATTTTCTTTTTTTTATTTTTTCATTTTTTTTTTCTTTTGATTTTCATTTAAATTTTATCCAAGTTCACAAGAAAGGGTGTGTTGAGGAAGATAGTAGGTAACATTCATAAATCTCAACCTCTAGCGAAAATGGCTTTTCATCCCTGTTGATATCAATTCCATCTTTTTTTTGAACTTGATGCACTAATGAAGGGAGGGGAATGATCTTATTGATATATCCAAAACCAAGCAAAAGTAGTGAATGAAGTATCAAATCAATGATGGTTGCTTTCTTGGTCACTTATCTCCAAAAGGTATGGAACCTAAAGCCCCTTTGCTTGATTATTGAATCCTCTATCATCATCTCTTGAGTGTGGAGATGTCGATCCTAAGGTAGGGTCTTTAGACTCATATTTCACCAAATCCATGAGAACTTAGCAAATTAAACATGTATTTTGATGTAGAGACGGTTTTGCTCCAAGTCCCAGAAGGTCTTCATGTGAAGGTGATCTCTTGGGCTTCTTTTGCATAATGTGCTTCCTCACCTATAGCGGTAACTAGCTAAGCATATTTTAGGATCAGGAGAGCCTTGATTAGTGATCCCTCATCTATTTGGATAAGACAAAGGCATCATGCTTGAGAGATGACAAATTTCTTAGATGTGAAAGGGGTTGTAGTCCACCTTTGGTCTTCACAAGCATATCAAGGGTGGAGCATCATGGAAGGGCTTCTCGATCTTGACCAATGACTTGTTTCCCTATCAGAGGTGCTTCTAGGAGGTAGAACATTGCCTATGAGGTTGACTTGATAATCTCTTGAGGCAAGGTGGTGGAAGGTTCACGCACATGCTCATCTAAACTTCTCCTATCCTCAAAATGATGATTTAAAGTCTATCTCAAGAGGTGAACTCATAGTATTTAGGTTGGAAAGTCTAACTCACGAATGAAAGAGGAAGATTATATAGTATTAGACTTGAAGAGTTATCATTAGAAATGAAGAAGACAACTTCAGAAGAGACATGATATAATTCAAATGCTTTATTCTTCAATTTATTGGTATTTGTACAAAGTAAAGTAAAGTAAGTGAGTGGATAATGGATTTGATGCCCTTATCCTGATATAAGAGTTCTACTAGTAAAGAAATGATATGGTAGAAATTTTGTGAAATTTGGAAAATGGATGGTGGACATAATTGTAATGAAATTCCAAATGTATTTTAAAATTTTTGAAATATGATTGTTGATTTTGATTTTGGATTTGAAACTTTACTTTGGTGATTATGCTAAATGAATTAGAAATATGTTTTGAAAATTTTTGATTATGATTATTGATTTTGATATTGGATTTGGAAACTTTACTTAGCAAATTTGATTATGCTAAATCAAATTCCAAATGTGTTTTGAAATTTTTTTTGAAATATGATTGTTGATTTTGATTTTTGATTTGGAAACTTTACTTAGAAAATTTGATTATGCTAAGTGAGGTTCCAAAATATGTTTAGAAAATTTTTTGATTTAGAATTTGGAGACTTCACTTAAAAATTTGGATATGTTAATAAATCAAATGTTGTTTGAATTTTTTTTTTGAAATATGATTATTGATTTTAATGTTTTGAAAAGAGGGCCTCCATTGGCATTTAGGTATGTGAATGGAGATCAATTTTATTTAGTGAAATTTATTTTGCTTTTTTCTTTATTTTCTTTTTTGAAAAGGAGGAATTCAACTTAAAACATATGTGGGATATGTTTAAGTTGGATTTCTAAATGATATTTTATTTTTAGTTGGAAATGAAATCTTCATTTAATAAATTGGAGTATATTAAATATGAAGTTATTCATGTATGCTTTTTTAAAAAAAAAAATTTAATTTTGTTTACAAATGAACTTTCCATTCAATATGAATGTATGGAAATAGAAAGATTCATGTGCTTTTGAAAACTTTATGATTATGATTATAATTTTTTTGAAAAAAATGATTGTTCATTTTATTTTGAAAATAAAATCTTCATTAAAAGTGAATTGAAAGAAGATGTTCATTTGTGCTTTTTTGGAACATGTAACAATTATGAATTGTTAAATGAGGGTGAAGAAATTTTATGGAAAAAAATTTTATTAAGTGCATTTTGAAAGGTGCTTTTGAAAATAAAGTTCTTTATGGAAGATTTATTATTTTAGGATGAACCTTTTCTTATCATGAAAATGATAAGGAGAAGATGTCTTAAGATGTTTTCTTTTATTTATTTAGATCTTTTCATTTTACCCATTGGAGACCCAGCGGTTTTAAAGACCAACAAGGAATGCAGTCCTAAAACCTAAAGATGTTGGCTAACTTAACTCAAGAATGAAATGAGCTAAATATTGATACTCAAAGATAATGATCATTACCAAAGATGGAGATAGGAACCATCCCCAGTGGAGTCGCTAGAAAAATTTGTGGTGAATAAATTCTTATAGGGAGTCACCTTCAAATCTGTAGGGAGAAAGAAAAGAAGAGACCTATAGAAATTCATCTTGGTAGGATGCCACCAGATCTAGATGTACTTATTCAGTGATCATCATCGTCAAGAAATAGTGTACTATCTCAAGATCACTACCCTTTAATGGACTAATCACCTCAATAAGGACTCCTAAGGATGATGGGCGCATATGTACAGAGATTCTTCCCTACTTTACATGGAAAAGTAAGTAGGGTTTATTTTAAACCAAGTTCATTAAGTTATATAGGCAAGCCCCTAGTTAATTACATCTTAAAGGATGGGATCCCTTAGGAGCACTCTTGGTTAAGGTAAATGATCATTATCTTTGAACATTCTAATAGGAAATGACTATTAATCGATTGGTTTATGTTTGAAGATCAAAATGGGATCAATTAAAAGGGGGATTTATTATCAAAGCCATAATGGAAGATAAGTAGGAGATGCCCACTATGCTAGGAAACCTAGTGAGCATCTCAGACTATCCTATAGTTGGGCTTTACATTTTTGAAATTGATTTAGTTTATTTGTTGAATTTTCATTAGAATTTTTGGGACTTAAGATTCCTTAACACAAGATTAAGAAATGCCTAGAGGTGAGGAATTATGCTTATGGCCCAGGAAAGAAGAGAACCTAAACTAGGGAGCTTGGCATGAGCACAACCTAAATCTAAAAGAAAAATGGGTAATTGGTTTGCCTCCATAGAGAGGACAAACCACGATAACTTGGACTTACAACCTTGGGGTGGCCAACTAACTCCTCCTATAATTTTAAATACATGTAGGCAAGTCTTTATGCACAAGATATCTAGATGTTATTATTTAGAAAGAGACTAAGTCCTTAAACTCACTCCTAAAGAGACTAGATCATGTAAAGGGACATGCTTCAAATGACCTAAATCTAATGTAATTCAAATTTTATTTTATTTTTTTATTTTGGACAATATTTTGAGCTAATATTTATGACTAATGCATGAGAAAGAAGATTATTTGGCCAAAATTAGTGAGAAGGAGAGGTGAGTTTCCACACGGCTCTCAAAGGTCAAGCGGGTTCTCTGGAAAAGGTGGAAGCCCTCCAATCAAATGAAAGATGCATTTGTGCATGATATTATAAAAAATGCTCATCCAACAAGGGGTTGCTAATTCTTTTATCTTGATTTTAAACTTAAGCTTTAGGTGAGGTTATGAGTTGTTTAATTTTAATTTGAATTGTTAAGTTGGGTAAAGATTTATTTTTCTAAGAGCCTAATCCACATCCAAGCCATACATAAAGCAAGGAAGAAACTAGGAAAAATCATGCCACTTAATGCAAAAGCTAAACAAATCATCAATAAATTTATAAAGCTAATTGCAAAAGAATAAATGGCCATTGTGGTGCACCACGCACAAACCAAAAATAAAATGTGGGTAGCAAGCTCTACCCTTATACAAACATATTACAAATGAATTAAATTACATTAAGCAAGGAATTCATTGTTATGGGGGTCTTCAAGCTTTATTCTTCTTCTTTTCTTCTTTCTTCTTTTCTTTTCTTCTTTGGTTCCTTCTTTGGATGGTTGGATGGTAGATGCTCCAAGCTTCACATGGTGCATAAGATAGATCTTATGACCAATGTATCTAATCCCATAACAAATCATTCCAAAATCTAATTATACAAATTTTTACATGAAAAGGAAAAGTGGAAATCTAACTAACACCAAAACAATGTTAGCTAAAACACCACACAAATCCCAAGCATGTATATTATACTTATCACCCACACATGGGTGACTAAGTCCACTTATGGATTATGCTTAGGGGTATAAGCACCAAGCAAAAGTATTTATATTTTATTTATGATAGTGCTTAAGCACAATCCCAGAAAAGAATAGTTAGACTCCTACCATTCATTATAGCATACACCCTAACATCTAGTCTAAACATATATCAAAATAAAATATAACATCAAACCATGCACCCTAACCTAAGGCTATATGGTGACTTAAATGTGTGTTATGCTTTGAAGGTTTGTGTGGTATGCTTAACTATGGCTTTAGGTTCAAATTTTCTAAGTGTGAAGAACATGTTCAACGAGGAGGGTTTCATTTAAGTTGTTTAAGTTTTTTTTGGGTTGATTTTATTTCATGTTTTAATTTGGTTTAATTGAAACCTATAATTAATTACTAAGTTATGAGAGAGGAGAAGAGAACTTCTCTTTCCTTCCTAACCTTAAGTAATTTTCTAAGTGGGTTCATATTTTAGTTTCATTTTGTGAATGTTTTGATTACATCTTTTAATCAATCTAAGTTTAGATAAACTCTAAACAAACCTATTCAAAGAAAGGCATTTTAAGATTAAAAAATGAATCAAAATTCACATAACACACATTATACTTTAATTATATATATAATATATATAATATATATATATATATATATATATATATATATATATATATATATATACATGCATATGGATGGACCTAAGCATATCTATACATGTAAATGAGAGTAGTTAACACTTTTATGATACATTCTAGTAATCCATTTAAGAAAATTTAGAAGTTGAATATGCATGATTTTCTTAAGTAGAAAAGGTTTTCCTTATCAAAATTTCACATACATACATGAAAGTAAGAAAGGCATAAGTGAGTAAATAAATTGTTAATAGAGGTGTAAGGTACAAGACCTACTTACTTAAAGCCTAGGGTTGTCAGACTAATATACCACTTTCCTTAAAATACAAACAACATATAAAAAATGAAATAGAAAAGAAAGATGCAAAAGTTGTTTAATAGATTTGTTTGTTTATGCAATTTATATGTAAGTGTAGGTAACCCTTCTTAGATGGTAGCATAGGGATGAATAGGGATATGAAATTAGTGAGCATTAGGTTCCAAATGAACCTATATCTCACCAAAATTCCTATTCAAAACTATACCAACATATAGAAAGAAAGGAAACCAATACTAAGCATACCTTTATAATATTTAACATGCAAGCTTATAATTAAAGTATAAGTAGTACTTTCAGATTTGATATTTCATTTATAAGTTTTGAAAATAATTTGGATTTAGTAGTGATAATAGCCACATATTTTACTTTAGCCAACACATGACATTTGACATAAAGTAAACAATTTCATTTTAAAATTTGAAACATGAAATTATGAATGCATGAAATCACATGGACAACTTAACATGTTGAGGAAAGATTCAAAGTGAAAGCATGTAAACAAACTCACTTACTTAAATCTAAAGACATTCTTATAGAATAAGAAAAATTTAGAATAAATCAAAGTGAATTTCAAATGATTTTTGTTTAGTTTGAAGTTTGATTTAATTTTGAAAAGGTGAGATGAGTTTTTGTTTTCCTAACCCATTCCACATGTGTTTTATATTTTTTGTTTAATTTTAAATAATTAAATCCATTTTATGCATTGATTAGGTTAAGGTATGAATTAAGCTTAATTAAACCTTACACACCACCTTAGAAGAATTAACTAAATAATGAGCTAATGAGATGACATAAAATCCACAAGGAATTTAAATTTCAATGCACTAATAATGAAAGGCTAATGCAATTTGGCTCATAATTAAAGTTAATTAAGCTAAGGGGTTTAGCTTAAGTAATTTTAAAACACCCTTTCATACTTATGAATTTGTTTTATTCCTTAATTGAACTTAGGCTATTAAACACCTAAGCATCTACCCAAGGTAGATTAATTAAGTTTTGGAACTTTTAGAATTTTTAGAAAATTGATTAAGGGATAATTAATGAGGAGATTAGGAGAGAGAGGGGTTTAGGGAATAGCTTAGGAAATGCCCCAAAATTATTCCATAAACCACTACTTTGGATTAACCTTAATCAACCCTAATCAAGGTAAATCTAATCATACTCTAATTATGCTTAATTAATATGAGGAAATTAAGGAAACCACATGCAATTACTCTAATCAAACCCTTCAATAAATCCAAGAAAATTAGAGGCGAGGTCATCCCCTAAAACATACCCAAGAAATTTGGGATTAATTTAGAATAATTAAAAGTAATTAGCAAAATAAACTTTCTAATAAAACCAAATTAGAGAAAATCATAATTCAAAACTCATCAAAATTAATTTTAAAATGTCTAGGTTTAATTATCTATCCATAGAATTTATTTCATATTTTTTCTGAATTTTCTATGAAGAGTTATGCATTTTTTGAAGATCCATGAATTACTAAAAAATTAATTAGCATTTTAATAACTAATAATCACATGCTCGATGCGTGATGGCGGCGTTGCTTTACACATCATGCCGTGAGGGTAACTTAAATGTCACATCCCAAATGGCGTGTGGCATACGCACTTATATTCTCTCATCGATCAAAGATTGGATGACTAAGGATTCACCCACGGTTTATAAAGGATAAAATATAACTAAATGTTAAATAATCTCACCCTCCATCTAAAATGCATGGGAGAGATGAGCAAGTTCTTCCCTTGATCAATGAGACCCATGATCAGAAGATCAAGCTCAATCTAGCATGGAATCAAACCAAAATCAACCCACACCATCTAGAGATAGTAGCAAATCCAACAATCAAATGATGAGGTGAAAATTTCTTTCACAAAGCTCCATACCACATTGAGTTTAGTGATCAAAAAATTCATACCTCATGGAGGTGATCCATCGAGTTGATGAGGTAAGCAGTGGAGGCGAAGCCTTGAAATTCTTAGGCCTTAGGATTGAGTGGATCTCTATGGACCAACACCACTTAGATCTTGCGACTTTGATTGAATTGCTTTTCCTTGCTTGGGAACTCAATGGAAGCTTAGGTGATCTCATTGGTCCTTAGAGAAGTGTGTAGAACAAATTGGAGGAAATCAAGTAGAAGTTGGCAATTCAATACCTCCCTATTTTTTGCAAAAAACCAAGAGAAAATGGGAAGCTCTGCTTGGATCAATCTCGATGATTGCTGTTCCTTCTTTCGACCATAGTGTGAAAATAAGTGAATTAGGGGAGTATATCTCCCCTTGAAGGAATCATGGTAGCAATGGTCTTGCCATTTTGATCCAATTGATGAGATTGGAGAGGTTTTTGATATTTTGAGTGTGCACATGGTCAATTTGATCAAGGAATGGGTTACAACTTCCCATGTGCTTGAATTTGAGCTTAAGAGGGAGTTTGAAATTTTAATTTTGCTAGGTGGGTTTGGTCTAAGGACCAAATGGCTGACCCAAACCCATTGGGTTGGGTGCACCACTCATCACTAAGTCCCCTTGAGCTTTTAGGAAAGCCTCAGTGATTGTGAAGAGGGTATGACCAAATTACCCATGAGTTAGGCCAAAATTTGTTTATGGCCTAGGGTAGATGGTCATTTTTCTATTTTTTTTTTTCTTTGGACATGTTGGTATGTGGAGAAACTAGGTTTGGCCAAGTTTCATTGGATTTGGAATCCATTTGATAGGGTTTGGCTCATGTTGACCCATTTAGGTCAAAATGGGTCAACAGTCAAGTTGACCAATATATCAAATTGGGTCAAACCAAGGGTTGGGTCAAGTTCATATGACCATTTGAAATATTTTGGTGTCTTTGGTTTGATTCAATTTGGTATATATTTGGTTTTGGCTCATATGACTTCATTTAGGTCAAATGGGTCAAGTTGACCTATTTGACCCATTTGACCTATTTGAGGTAGGTCAAGGGTAGATTTAGGTTAGGTTAGTCATATGGAGTGGATTGGTATCTTTGTTTCCAATCAATTTGGGTTAAGTTCAATTTTGGTCATGTTGGGTTGGGTCTATTTGGTCTAGTGAGGCTTTGGTCAAGTTCCACAAGTGATTTGGGATGGACTTGACCCATTGGTTTCAATCAATTTGGCTTAGATCAAGTTTTGACACATTTTGACCCTTTAGGTCAAAATGGGTCAACTTGGGTCAAGTGGGCCAATTGGGCTAGGTTAGGCTCAAATGTTGGCTTGGTCAAGTTCAAACATAGGTCATGAGTGAACTTAGATCAATGGTTTCAATCAATTTGGCTATGTAAGGTTTCATTTTAGGTTAAGTGTTGACTTGGTCAACCCTTAGGTTTGACTTGGTTTGACCCAATTTGATTGATTGATCATCCCATGATGATTGTTGATCATGATGAGAGGGATATATGAGTTTGGTTCAATCCAATTTGGTTAGGATCAAAAGTTGGCTCATAAGGTACTTTGGGTCACTTCAAGTGAGCCTAAGTGGGTCAAATGGCTTGGTCAAAGCTTGATTTGAAGTTGATTGATCTTGTATATGGACTTATGATTGAAATATAAATCCATTTACAAGTGGTTTGAAGTCAAATGGATTTTGATCCATTTGAAAATTTCATATTCAAAGGAAGAATATGAAAGGGTCTTGGTTTGATTTTTTTAGGTTTGATTGAATGATTGAAGTTTGGATTTATATGAGCTCATGATTGTAGGATTGATTGAACCATGAGAGAAAATCAAGAGTTTGGCTTGATTTGAAAGTGACTAAGTTCAAGATTTTGGCTTGAAAGGCTTAGATTTGATTTTGAGTGGATTTGAGTTTGATTTTTGGAATTGGTTTTGATTGTTTGAATTTATATTTCATTTATATATGTGAATATAAATGAGAATATAAATTGATCATGAGAAAATTTCAAGGATTTGAAGTGGTTTAATCATGATTTGGGTTAAATCCATTAAAGGAATTTAAGGATTTAAGGAAAAAATTTGAAATTTAATTTTTGAATTGGATTTGATTATATTTATATTTCATTTTATATGAGAATATAAATGAGATATAAATAAGTTTTGAAAATCCCATGAATTTGAAATGGTTTGATCATGATTTAGGTTAAATCCATTAAAGGGAATTTAAAGGATTTTAAATTTGGAATTTAATTTGAGGGTTTGATTTGATTGATTTATATTTATATTTCATTTATATATGAGAATATAAATGAGAATATAAATAAGTTTTGAGAAAATCCATGAATTTGAATAGGTTTGATCAAGGTTTAGGTTGATTTTGGCTAAGTCCTTTAATGGAAAATTAAAGGGACTTAAGAAAATTTTCATGAATTGATTTTGGTTTTGAGTTTAGTTTGATTGATTTGAATTTATATTTCATTTATATATGTGAATATAAATGAATTATGAGAAAATATCAAAGATTTGAATAGGTTTGAATCATGATTTTGGTTAATTCCTTAGGGAAAGGATTAAGGACTTAAGCAGAAATTTGGACTTAAAATTTTGATGGATTTATCATGGGTTTTCAATCATATGGAGTTGATTTTGATTTGAAGGAAATCAAATAGAATTGAGGAGTTTGACTTGGGAAGGAAACTGAGGAATGGTTTAAGCTAAGATTAGGAAATTTTCCTAACACCCTAAGGCATGACCTATTCTTATGGCTAACTCTTCTAAGTCTTCTAGGGCTAGGTTGAGTGTCCACCTAATCACTAGATGTGTCTTAAGACTAAGGAACTCTTAAAGTCTAAGAGAAGTCTTATGTCCAAGATAGAGGGGTTGAGAGCTCATCCTAAAAATGAGGTCAACAAAGGCATAACAGACTTACATCTTCTAAAGCAGAGAACAATAGCCGGGGTGACCTATTTGTAGTACAACAAATAGAACCCGAGTTAGGGGTGACTACTGAGTGAATGCTACTGGGGACTTATATCAACTCAAGAGTAGTTAGGCAATTCCTATAGAGAGTTTTGTTGACACTGCCCTAAAGATAGGATGCCTGCTTGGGAAAAGGTACCACTAGGGTCCTCCTAATCCACAAGTGAATATATATTTTATTTATATGTTTGTGTGGACCTTATTGGTGTGCAAGGGACCACACTCAGAAGGGGCAATGTCATCCTTGACATATCTCAGATTTACTAGACTAAAGGAGAATCGGCACATCCACAGGATAGATTCTCAAACCATAGGGGTGGCTACTAGGAAAGGGGAATTTTCTAATCTGATAGTAACCCGAATAATGTCTAAATAGGGTTGCAAAGGACGTGATCCAAATATAGTGCCCATAGGGGAGGTGCTGATAGGGGCATTATTCTGAGCCCTAGAAAAGAAAGCCTATAAGTCTATGGTGGCCAACTAAAGGAGAAAGCATAGCAGACTTACATCTGGCATGAGTGGTGTATCCTAAGGTGCGAGAACCAACCAACCTAAGGTGTATCCACAAGATTGGTGTATCCATCAACATAGTGAGAACCAACCAATCTAAGGTGTGTGCAATGATCAATCGAAAGAAAGTGTGTAGGCTTACAACTTTCCAAGCAGAATTGATCATCTGATAGTCATTATTGGATAGATGTTGTCGACCTAGAGAGACTACTGGGATCCCGAGGAAGGACCGACTGGGGAAGGAGCTGTTAGGTGACTTATCCTAAACCTCAAATATGCTTGATCCAGATAATGCATGAAGGATAATCCAAGAAGAAAGCATAGTAGGATCACATCCTTTTAAATGAAGCTAACATGAGGTAGCTTACCGGCCACATAGTAAGGCCTACTAAACTAACAAGGTGCTCGTTAGTGTGCAGTGGCCAAGTAAGGAAGGAAAATGTAGCAGACTTACATCTTCCAAAGCAAGAACACCGCTGGGGTGACACACTAGTAGGGTAGCATGTTAGTCCGACCTAGAGCAACTACTGAGTGAGTGTCATTGGGGGCGATATCTCAACCCAGAATAGACTGAGAGAAAAGATATATGTTTGTTTTATATGTTTGTATGTAGTTTATGTTCATGTTGTGTCGATGAAGGATATGATGCTACTCAGGTTTTTTACACCTACCCTAAACACATCATGGCAGATTCACAAACAAGAATACTTTCAACATGGAAGAGATTGAATTCGAAATGGAATTTTCATTGATGATAATTATTTTTAGACATAATTTATAATATTTCTTTAAGTAGAGCCCATTGATTGGAAGCATTGGGTGCTCTCCCTTATGATTAATAAACTGATAAGATCCTCCTTGGTAGGCCTTCTCTATGACAAAAGGGCCTTCCCAAGTGGGTTCAAACTTGCTTCCCATCTTACGATGGGCAACAATCGGTCTCCTTTGAACTAAAATAAGCTCTCCTACTCGGAAAGCTCTAGAATAGACCAACTTGTTGTGAGCTTGAATCATTTTATCTTTGTATAACTCAAGGTTTTGGCATGCCCATAGGCGTCTCTCCTCCAAACCTTCAAGCTATTCTAACCACAACTTGGCATTCTATTTTGTTGTGATCTTGCTACCCAAATATATTCTTAGTGGTGGGAGTTGGACTTCTAATGGTAGAACGACTTCGGACCCATACACTAAGGAAAAATTAGTAGATTGAGTTGGAGTTCTATATGTCATGTAGTAGGCCCACAAGGCTTCAACTAAATGCTCATGCCACAGTCTCTTGTTGTTGTCGAGTGTCTTCTTCAGTATTTGGATGAGAGTTTTGTTGAAGGCTTCTGCTAAGCCATTTACCCTTGAGTAGTTAATGGTAGAATATCTCCAATATATGTTAAGATGTGACCTCTCTGAGGGGAATCAGCTTCCCCCATTTGGAAAAGTAGTCAGCAGAAGCTAAGATGAATCAATGACTCTCGGTCACGATCTTATGGTTCTTGTGCTTGTATAAATAATGTAATCACATATGATAGAAAGACACATAAGACACCATCCAGAGTGTAGGAAAGTACTCTTCTTCTGATGGGCTTGAAACTTCTTAAGTAGTTTTCCTTTATTTAGGTAACCCATGAATGGTTGTCTCACCCTAACTCTCAACCTTTTGGCAATGGCAACCTCCCCTTCAAGAGAGTACTTTTTGATGATTTCAATATCAATAAAGGTTGAGACTTGTCTATTTTGGACCTTTATTGATATGGACTCATGTTCCAAACATGCCAACTCCTTGGTAAGCTTGGCTAAAGCATATGCTTTGACTTTCTCTCCTCGAGGAATCTTATAAATGGTAACCTCTGGGATTTGGGCCAACAACTCCATGGTGTACTTGTGGTAGTCATGGAGCTTGGGCTTTATAACCTTATAGGACCCAACGATTTGGTTGATAACTAGCTAAGAATCCTTGAATATGTTGATGTTCTGGATGAGTATTGTAAGGGCTAAATCCAGACTGGCAATTAGTGCCTCATATTCAGCTTCATTGTTGGTGCAAGGATTGGACAAATGATATGATAATCTCATCACATTGCGGTTCAGAGTTATCTCATCATATTGTGATTCAGAGTTAAGAGAATTATTCCTACCCCTATTTTTCATGGAATAGTAGATTGTGATTCTGCTCCTCTTTTAGAGGAAGCCACATCATCAAAGTAAATCTCCCAGTAGTGAATGCTAGTGTCCCCTAAGTTCATGATTTGTTCATCAGTGAGATCATCACTAAGCGAAGAGTCAGTAGGAAGTGGATGTGCTGTTAAAAAATCCATGAGCAGTTGTCCTTTTATCGCACGGAGGGGTACGAAGGTAATGTCAAACTACGAGAGGATCATGGACCATCATGCTAACCATTTGGATAGTGTCATCCATGTCATGAGATACTGTAGTGGATTGATTTTAGAGATTAAGTTCACCTTATGAAGAAGCATGTAGTATTATAGCTTTTGGGATGCAAAGATGAAAATTAGGTAATGCTTCTCAATGGCTGGATAATTAGCCTTAACAGGGATTAGATGATGGCTGAGGTAGTAGAGTGCATTTTCCATCCATTTATCATTAGCTTGGGCCAACAAAGCACCAATGGAGTCATCTAAAGCAATAGTGTAAAATATGAGAGGCTTGCCCGAGATAGGGGCTGCTAGATCCTGCAGTGTCACCAGGTAATGCTTGATGTCTTTAAAGGCATGCTCACACTTGTCATCCCACTTGAACTTGGCATCCTTTTTAACAAGTGTCGAGAATGGCTGATATCTTCCCGATAGGTTGGATATAATGCATCTTAGATATGCCAACTGCCCTTGGAATGATCTGAGTTGAGTTAAACATTTAGGGGTGGCATTTCTAATATTGCCTTGATCTTCCTCGGATCAATTTCTATTCTCTAGTGTCGGATAATAAACCTAAGGAATTTCCTTGAAACTACTCCTAGTGCACACTTCACAGGGTTCATTTTGAGGTTAAATTATCTTAACTGTTTGAAAACTACTCTCAAGTCAAAGATATGGTCTTCCTTTTCTCTACTTTTGACCACGAGATCATCGACATAGCACTCAACTTAATGATGAATGAGTTCATCCAAGATTTGAGTCATAGCCCACTAGTATATAGCAATGGCATTTCTAAGGTTGAAAGACATGATCTTATAGCAATAGATTCTGATTGGGGTTCTAAAAGTAGTGTTTCTTTCATCTTTTGTAACCATCTTTATTTAGTTATATCTAGATGAGCCATTTATGAAAGAGAAGACAGCATGAGATGAGGCAATATCCACCACCAGCTCCGGGATTGGTAGTAGAAATTTGTCTTTTGGACATGCCTTATTTAAATCTTTAAAACTAACGCATATGTGAATTTAACCAATATTTTTCTTAACTAGGATGATGCTAGCTAACCAAGTAGGGTATTTTTCTTCCCGAATGAAGCTAACATCGATCAGTTTCTTGACTTCATAAATGACCTGTTGTTCTATGTCTAATCATGCATAGGAGCTTGCTTGATAGGATTAGTCTATCAAGATGAAGTTATACACCCTCATTTCCACTCAAACACACGCAAAAAAAAAATCATTCTCGTGGCTCTAAATACCCTAGTGATCCTTAAATCCAATTCTTAAGCTCCCAAGCTGCTCCTCGATTGAAAATGCCATTCTTGTTGGTCCCAAACATGACATTTCTGACTAACTTCCTCATTTCTCCATCAAACTCAAATTAATTTGCTCATAGCTTCTCTAAGCCTCTTGAGAAGAATGAATCAAAGCTTCTTGAGCACTGGATGTGGGACTTCGATCAAAGTTGATCTCCAAATCATTGGTTCATGACCTTCTAAACAAACATCAAGAAATTGATCCAATTATTGCTCAATAGGGATTCATCTTTACTAGATGAAGCTTCTTCAATTGTTCGAGCCACCGATCTTGAGCTTCGATGAGGTAGGATTCCAAAACTGATCCTTAGCTAAAATTGGGTAGGAGATTTTAAAGAAAACTTGCATCCTCGTGATCTTAACTTGGATCCCCTTTGATCAATGCTGAAGTGTGAGATCTGAGTTGATCCAGCCCCAAGCTCATGTGAGCAATGGTGGACGGACTCATTCGTAATGACATTAGGGTTAAATCCACTAGATCGACCATTTAATCCTATTAAGCTGGATTAATCGTAAGTTGTCCAATCTAGATTAGACGATAAAAAATGCGCCCATACCACCAATCACACCAACATAAATTTTAAGTATCCATGGCACCACGCGGAAAGTGCCGCACCACATGGCTAATAGGATTAGATTTAATTAGGCTTAATTAATCATTTTAATGGTGAAACTTTTAAAATCAAAAAATTCATGAGAAATAAAAAATGAAAATAAATTCACATTTTAATATTTTAGAAGAGAAATAATTAAAATGATCTGAACTAATTTGAATAGTAATAAGGTTTTATAAAGGTTTAATTATTAAATTAATTTAATTACTTGAGCAATTAATCCCAAATTATGTTGGTTAATTTAATGGGATGACTTCTCCCACAATTTTCTTGGGATTTATTTCACTTAATTAAGAAAATTAACTAATAAACCTATTATTTGGTTTACTTAATTTAAAAATAAACCTACACTAAAACATGAACCCTAAACCAAAAAGCTAAACCCTAAACCCTAAATTGTAAAAATTAAAAAAACTGAAAAAATAAAAAACCCTAACCCTAAACCCAAAACCTTAAAACTAACCCTAAAACAAAAACCTATATCCCTAAACCTACAACCCTAAAGCCTAAACCCTAAACCCTAAAACCCTAAACCCTAAACCCAAAACCCAAAACCCAAAACCCAAAACCCAAAACCTAAAACCCTAAAACCTAAACCCTAAACCCTAAACCCTAAAAACCATAAACACTAAAGCTTAAACACTAAACACTAAACTTTAAACTCTAAACCCTAAAATCTAGCCTCAAACCTTAAACCCTAGCCCCAAACCCTAAACCCTGAAATCCTAAACCCTAAACCCTAAACCCTAAACCCTAAACCTTAAAAACCTTAAAACCTATACCTAAAAAATAAAATAAAAATAAAACTCAACTAAAAAGTAAACTTAAACCTAAACCTAAACTAAAATAAAATAAAACTCAAAACTAAAAATAAAACTTAAATAAATAAAGTAACCAAATAAAAAAATAAAAATAAATTAAATTAAAATAAATAAAAAATAAACTAAGTAAACTAAATAAACCTAAACTACCGCCACTTATTATTTTAAAACCCTAAACCAATAAACCCTAAACCCTAAACCTAAAAGCAAACCATAAACTCTAAACCTAAAACCTTAAGCCCTAAACCCTAAACCCTAATCCATAAACCCTAAATGCTAAACCCTAAATCCTAAACCCTAATACTAAACCATAAACCCTAAAACCCTAAACCCTAAAGCTAAACTAAACCTAAACCCTAACCCAATTTAGTTTATTATTTAAGATTTAGGTATTTTTAAGTTTCTTTAGTTATTTTAGGTTTATTTGTCTAAACTCTAAAGCCTAAACCCTAAAAATAAACCTAAATCCTAAAAGTAAACTTAAACCCTAAATTCCCAAACAAGTCATCAACTAGTTGACATGTCTCTTTGTACACAAGACCATACCCACCCACTGCCCAAGCCCTCGACCTTGTTCTCTAGTGGTTCCCCTTTTCCCCTTTCATTTTATGCATTCTGGCCAATGCTTGATGATTGTTTAACTTGATTCTCACTGGATTCCTTCTGGAATTGGCGGCCGCTGGCCTCTTTCGTGATTATTGTTGCTTTGTTATTTTTGGTGACCTTCATTTGGGTGGATAGCCTTTCTATATGTTTGCCATATATCCCTAGTTGCTTCCTTAATCAGTTAGATTTTTGTAGTAATTATTAGGTGGCCCACTTCCTTGGTTGGTCGGTCATCAATAGCTTGTTTATTCGCTTCTGTCAAGATCTGACTACTAGTGGTTTAATTGATTGATTGGCAAGTTGGAGGTTGTTTGTTGACTATTATTTCCGTGGATTGTTGGTGGTTGATTTTGCTAGTTTGGGTTTGTTTCTTGTTGTTTCACCCACTCCTAATGGTCTTTCCAGTTACTTTATTTTGTCATTTTGTTCGGTTAAAGATAATTTAGTGGCTATTATTTTGCTTTGAGATCTAGTGACTTGGTTTTGTATTGGTGCCTAACTTGGCTAATTATGATGTTTCATTCATTGATATTTCCACTTTTGTTATTGGTGTTGTTCCTATTATATTTGATTCTTGATGGATGGATTTTAAATCCTTACTTATCTTTTCATTTATCTCAAGCTATTCACCACCGATCAAAAATTTCTGCTTTGGTTGGGTTTTGGATGATGTTGTTTGCTTCAACCTTTTGATTGTCTTGGTGGTTTTCATGATGGATGCTATTGATCTTTCAAATATTTTCTCATTGGTTAAAGGCTATGTTACTATTTGTGGCTATTTTGGTCTGGGTTGGTTGGATGGGACTATTTTGGCCTTCCTTTCTGCTCATTAGTGAAATGTTGGTCTCCTATGGTTCTCCTCTGGTGTCACCGCTTCCCTTTTGGTTTAGTGATAGCCTGCAACCTTCCTATATTTGTGGAGGACATGAGTTCTCTATTTTTCTTTCTTTGTTTTGTTTTTTGTTATTAAGGTCATGACTGCTCTTTGTTGTTCCTCTTTGGTGGTTACTTTGGTGGAGTTCCCACTCACTACTATTGTCCCATGGTTGGGATTTTCACCTTATTGGGCTTATTTGTTTGATTTTGGTTGGCAATTATGTCTCGCTTGAGGAGTTTGTTGTAGGATGATGGACTAATGATGGGCTACAAGAGGTATACAATGATGGCCTATGTTTCCTCTCCATCTTCTTCTAGTAGCACTATAAATGTAATGTTCTTCTAAGTTTATATGCTTACATAAAATGTTCCTTGAGATGACAATAGAGTCTAGCCTTTCACTTTGCTCCTTTCCTGCTCATACTCTTATGCTTGCTTAATTGTACTCATCCTTTCATTAGTATGCGATTTCATTCAGAATCTTGCGTGGATCTATCATCAAAAGGACCAATGTTGCTGCTCATGGATTTATGGATGTTGGATTTGGTTTTGCTTTTTACTTTGTTGTTTTTTTTCCTTATATTATTGTAATAGTTGAGGGTTTATCTCTTTAGACTTATTATAGCTCTGAGCATTAGTTTAGATATTTACCCTTAAAGACTTTGTACTTTTCTTGTGGCAATAAAATTCAATTCCTTAAAAAAGAACCTAAACCCTAAGAATGGCAAAACCTCGATGCCGAACATCACCACAAGTGCTCAATCTAGATATAACGATGGGGCTAAGGCAAAAGCAGATTATTGTGGTGGTGGGGTATCCGAGGTCTGGTGAATATGGAATCCTGAGCAATTATGGAGGAGAGAGGAACCATGGTGGTTACAAAGGCATGGTGGTGGATGAGATCGTGATATGATGGAGGATTCCACCACTGAGGACTGGTGGTTCTAATGGAAATTGGAAACTTAAAATGAACTGACTAGATGTTTAGTTTTCTTTTGATTTGATCCTCATTTTTATTTATGTTTGTGTTTTAGAAATTAGTCATAAATTGAGAAGATTAATTAAACTTTTCTAAAATAAAAAACCCAAAATAAAATTCTAATTAAAATTAATAAACTAAACCTAAAAATAAAATAAAACTAAAATAAAATAAATTACTAAAAATAAACTATTTTAAAAAACAAAAAAAATAAAATAAAACTAAAATAAAATAAAATAAAACTAAATAAAAACTTAAACCTAAAAAATAAACCTTAAATAAATGCTAAAATTAAATAAAAAATAAAACTAAACCCTAAACTTAAAAAAGACTAAACCTAAACTAAAAATAAAATAAACCTAAACCTAAACTAAAATGAACAAAACTAAAATAAATAAAACCTAAACCCACAGTTAAAATAAACTAAACCTAAACATAAACTTAAATCCTAAATAAAATAAAATAAACTAAAAATAAACCTAAACCTAAACTATAAAGTAAAACCTACAAATAAACCTAAAATAAAAACCTAAAACCTAAACCTTAAAAATAAAATAAAAATCTAAACATAAACCTAAAATAAAAAATTAAACCTAAACCTAAAAGAAACTAAACTAAAAAAACTTAAATACAAAAACCTAAACTAAAAGAAAAAAAGCATAAAAATAAATAAACTAAAATAATATATATATATATACTAAATAAAAATAAAAATAAATAAAAAATAAACTAAATAAACTAAATAAACCTAAACCTACCAGTTTACTTAATTTAAAATAAAATTAAAAAATTTTAAAAATTTTTTTTAAATAAAACCCCTAACCCTAAACCTTGAACCCTAAACCTACAACCTTAAAACCTAAACCCTAAACCCTAAACCCGAAACCCAAAATCTTAAAAGCTACAACCTACAACCCTAAACCCTAAACCCAAAACTGTAAAACCTAAATCCCAAACCTTAAAAACCTGAAAACCTAAACCTAAACTAAATAAAACAAAAAAATAAAATAAATAATAAAACCTAAGCCTTAAAAAATAAAAATAAAATAAAATAAAAAAGCCAAAACTAAAACCTAAACCTAAACCTAAACCTAAACCTAAAATTAAAATAAAATAAAATTAAAATAAATAAAATAAAAAAATAAATAAAACCTAAACTAAACTAAAAATAAAATAGACCTAAGAATAAAAAATCTAAATAAAAAAAACTAAATGTAAAATGAACATAAAATAAACTTAAAATAAAATAAAATAAAAAGCAAATAAAAACCTAAACCTCAAAAAATGAACCTAAAAATAAATAAGAAATAAAACCTAAACCCTAAATTAAAAAAAACTTGAACTTAAAATAAAAATAAAATAAACAAAATAAAATAAACCTAAACCTAATATAAAATAAACTAACTAAAATAAATAAAATCTAAACCTAAGCATAAAATAAACTTAAAATAAACCCTAAACTAAATAAATTAAAAATAAACTAAAAATAAACCTAAACCTAAAAATAAAAAGATAACCTAAAAATAAAAAGATAACCTAAAAATAAACCTAAAATGAAAACCTAAACCTTAACCTAAAAATAAATAATAAAACCTAAACAAAAAAAATTAAATTAAATTAAAAAATAAGCATAAACTAAACATAAACCTGAAAAATAAACTTAAATAGAAAACCTAAACTAAAATAAATAACCTAAAATAAATAAACTAAATAATATAAAAATATAAAAAGCCTAAATAAAAAAATAAAATAGATTAAAATAAATAAAAATTAAACTAAATAAACCTAAACCTACTAGTTTACTTAATTAAAAAAAAACCTTAATCCTAAATCCCAAACCTTAAACCCTAGACAACTGAGTACCTGGGCTTAAGAAATTTAACCTAATTAAACCCTGGCCTAGCCCTAAACCCTCCCTGGGCTGACCTGATCCCCAGGCCCTAATCTGGGCTGAGCACACAACCACTGACCACGATAGTAAAATGCAAATATGATCCTGAGCCTGGCTGAAAATAAACTATCCTGCATCTGACCTACAATTGACCCTAGGCCAAGATCATGATCTGGGCCTTACCATACCTGATCATAGGCATAGGCCCAAAACTTCCTTCATAGTAAACTAAATAACACTCTAGTTTGGTTTAAATTCCAAAACTAAATCCTTAACTCCATCCCTACTTAAAACTTACCCTCCAACCAAAACCTAAACTAAACCTAAACCCTACCCTAACCTAGGCTTAAACCTAAAAGCACAAAATAAATATCTTAAACAAAAATCTAAACCTAAACCTTAAACCATAAAACCAAAACCCAAACAAAAAAAAAAGACTAAATAAATTAAAAAAATTAACCTAAGCCCAAAACTACTAACCAAAACTAAGAATGAGCTGATAAGAAATCACCATCATCTAGTTTAGATCTCGGTGGATGTGAAGGCATAGTCCAATTATTGGTGGTGGGGATAGAACGTGAATATGGAAATGGTAAATCAGTGATATTCTGATTGTGGTAAAGAGATCATGATATCCTGGATCCAACTATAGAGGCTGGGGTGGTTTTGATGGGAATTAAACAAGAGACCCATATGCTACTTGAATGTGTCATTATAAGATGGTTCTGGTTATCTAAGGTTTTGATTTTCTCTATGTGTGCTCATTCTTGATCTATGTGTTTGTATCTTACAAAACATGGTGTGTTACTTGGTTGATGAAATCAAAAGAAGAAATGTTGAATCTTTGTTCTCTTAAAAAATAAAATCCACACCTAAACTAAACTTAAACCTAAACATAAAACTTAACTAAATCTTAAACCTAAACCTAAACTTACCTAAACTCTCAAACCTAAATACTACACTAAACCTAAAACTAAACCAAGAAAAAACTAAAAATACAAAACCTAAAATGACTAAACCCAAAACTGAGTAAACCCTAAACACTAAAGCATAAACCCTAAAACCTAAACCCTAAACTTGCCTAAAAGTAAACTAAAATAAAACCTAAACCCTAAAACTAATAAAACTAAACCTAAACCTAAATTCTAGTAAGCGTGAGACATTAGCTCACATTGACTACATCCCCCCTTTGTACCTAAACTTACTAAGCCATTGACCTCATGCTCTAGCGATTCCCCTTTTCCCCTCTCATTTTTGGCATTTTGGTTGCTACTTGATAGTTTTTTGGTTTGATTCTCACTGGATTCTTTCTGGAATTGATGGCCACTAGCCACTTTCATATTTTACTTGGAGTGATGCCATGGCCATCTTCCCGATGATTCCATGAGTGGCCAGCAATCAATGGATGTAGGGCATCAATTACCTTGGCTTCGTCTACTTCGAAATCATTCAAAGACGTCCTTACTAGTTAGGATAGCTGTTCAGGTGAGTCCCTGAAACTTATTTTGACTTCTTTTTTCTTGTGGTTATATGCTCTGATCTGATTATGGAAAAGCTTGCAAAGCCATTTGAAATCATTTAGTTGGAAAGTTAGTATTTGTAGGCTAAATCTAGAAAACATTCAGGTGCTTTTCTGATTGGTTTAATTAATCCCCACCACATTTTGAATCAGTTAACAAATGATTTGGATTACTTGCATATTATTGCTCATCGTTCTTATTTTATTTTTATTTTCCAAATGAGGTTGCTGAAATGGACTCCACTATTTGGTAATAGGGAAGAATCCCCAATCATTATGGTTTGGGTTCTCTCAATATGTAAATTCATTTTCGTTAATCATCTTCTTACTAGGTGCTTTATTTGCCATTTTGACAATGGTTATGAAATCTTGGCATTCTATTCCTAGAATCCTTGTTCAATTGGACATTACCTAGAAACACCTCAAAGAAATCTAATTGAGATTTGAAAATTATGGTTATATGCTGAAAGTTGACTTTAAAAATTTTCCTATCTTTTATTCTCATTGTAAAATCCATGGGCATGATAATTTTGAATGTTTCATTATGCATGCTCACCTAAAAAAGAAAATTCCTACTAAGGAAACTATTATTTCTAACCCTAGGCTGACCACTATTAAATATTAAAAAGTTAATTCAGAAAAAAAGGATTCATTGAAAATTCCTACTAAGGTTGTTTTACCTTTTATTTCTTTTATTCCATTGAAGGTTTCTAATGTGGAAAATAATAATTTCTCTAAACTTTTAAATGATAATTTTTTTCTCTGAGTTGATCCTTGAATCCTTACCAGTGTTGATTGATGAAAATGAAGCTTTAATTGAAAATATTAATGATGATATCAATGTTATGCATCATTTGAATTCAATGGAGAATATGGCTTTGGTTTCTCATGATATTCAGTTTTGAAACCTGACTTTAATTTAGTTCAAGATGATTTAAATCCTCAAAAAGATTTTGCTTTATCTAATAATCTGGGTATCAAAGGAGAAGGGAAAAAATGTTCACACTTGCCTTCTTAATAAGTCTATTTGCTCCCTAAACTGCATACCCAATCATTTTCCTTTAATGAATTCTAATGGCTTGGAAGAAGACTTCAATGGAGACTTCCCTAAATATATGACTAATGTTACTAAATCCTTCTCGATGATGATTCTATAGGAAAAGGAAATGGTTTCCAAACTTATCATGCTAAAAAAAAAACAAGCTTAAAAAAATTCCCTCCCAAATTGTCCAAAAATACTAGATCTACTGCCCTCCCTCTCCTCCCTAAATTAACCTTTTCTTAACCACTTTTTTATTTCCTTATGTTTAATTTTCTTATTTAGAATGTTAGAGGGATCGGTAGCCCTCTCTATTTGTAAACATATTAGAAACTTTTGTCATATTGATAATATTTCTTCACTTATTATTTTGGAGCCTTTTATTCATGCAAACAAAATTAACCATGTTGATAGAATGATCAGTTTCAATAAATTTTTCTCTAATGTTAGTAATAAAACTTGGTGTTTTTGGAATAATTTTATGGAGGTTTCTATTCCTGATGATTTCCAATAAGTTGTCAATGCTCAAATATCTTTTGGTGACTATTTTGCATTGGTCTCTTTTATCTATGCATCTTGTAATATATCTGGTAGAAATCTTCTTTGGGAAAATTTAAGGAATTTGGCTACCTCTGTTAATAAATGTTGGTTTGTTGGTGGGGATTTCAACACTATTTTATTCTCTTCTAAATGAAGCGGTGGTTTCTCTCTTAATATTCATTCCATGGAAGAATTTTCCAATATGACCCCTTATTGTAATTTGATTGATATTGGATTTAAAACTTAGCAAAACTCTAAACTTTGGCAAAGGATGGACCGAATTCTTTTTAATACCATTGAATTACTCAATGGCTTATTACTTATATTGATCATTTAAGCAGAACCTTATTGGATCATGCTCCTTTTCTGGTTTCTATTAAAGATAACTCTAAAAGATTAAAAAAATTCTCTCATTTTAGATTTGAACATGTATTCATATTGATTTCCTTAATGCCATGGCTAACAATTGGAAAGCTCCCTTGCATCCTAGAAGTTCGATTACAAGGATGATTGGTTTAAGCTTAATAGACTTAAACAAAATCTGGGTTGGTGGAAAAAAGCATTATTTTAAAAACCATTTTGCTAATATCAAAGAAATGGAAAAATTGGTTTGTGATCTTCAAGTCTTTATTAGGTCTGATCTTACTATGATTAAGGGCTTGAATGGGGTGAAACATAAACTTATTAAATTTCAAAATATGGACGAGACTTATTGGCGCTAAAAGCTACTAGCAAATATATTATGAATGGTGACAGAAATACTAGATATTTCCATGCTTTAGTTAATAAAAAGAGTGCTTTAAATAATATTCAAAAAATTAATGATGACAATGGAGAGTGGATTATGGAGAATAATGATATTAAGGATTTGACCATTAATTGCTTTAGAAACTTAATAAGAGTTGCTCTTATGAAGTTATCTCTAAATCCCACTTGATTCCTTCTATTATAACCAATAATGATAATGATTTGCTTACTATTTTACCTAATGAAGAGGAAATTTTTAAAGTTCTTAATAGCATGAACATAGATTTTGTTACTGGTCTAGAGGGTTTCACAAACTAATTTTTTTCAAAAATGCTAGTCTATTATTAAAAATGATTTGGTTGAGGAAATGGCTAATTTTTCTAATGGTAATCCTTTTCCTAGATATTTTTCTAGCACTTTTATTATTCTCATGCCTAAGAAAGATAATCAAGACTATTAGAGTGATTTTAGACCTATTAGTCTTTGTACCTTCTTCAATAAGCTGATTTCCAAATTTCTAACCAACAGGCTCAGTCCTTTACTTCATAGGATTATCTCTCTTAACCAAATTGGTTTTGTTAGAGATAGTTCTATTTCTGACAATATTATGCTTGCTCACCATTTAATTCATGATTTAGATGCTAAAACTAGAGTTGGCAACAATCTATTCAAATTAGATATTACCAAAGCTTTTGACAATATATCTTGGGCTTTCGTTATCCATATTCTGAATTTATTTGGGTTTACTGATAAATTTATCTTTCTTGTTAAAAATTGTATTAATAATGCCTAATTTTTTATTTTTCTTAATGGGGTTGCCTTGGGCTTCTTTCCTTCTTCCCATGGCCAAAGACAAGGGGATCCTCTATCTCCTGCACTATTTATTATTATTGATGAGTACTTATCTAGAGCATCAAGATCTATTCTTAACAATCCTAGAATGTATTATAGAACTCTTGGTGGTCTTCCTATTTCTCATTTAAGCTTTGTAGATGATTTCATCATTTTTTTGCAATGCTTCTATTCATCATATCAAAAATATCAGATTTTTAAAATAAATTTGGTAGAAAGTGGTCTATCTATCAATGATAACAAAAGTTGTTTTATTACTTCTTCAAGCATCAGCAATAATAAAATTAATCAAATCCAACATATGACTAACTTTAAACATCAACACCTTCATCTTTAGTACTTGGGTGCTCCTCTTTTTAAAGGTCCAAAATGATCCCATTTTTTTGATAAGTTAATTCAAAAGTTTTAAATAAAATTTCTATTTGGGAATTTCATTTACTTTCCTTTGGTGGCAGGCTCACTATTCTTAAAAGCACTCTCAATTCAATGCCTCTTTATTTGATTCAAACTATTATCCCCACTAATGCTACTCTTATCAGAATTGATCGCTTGCTTAATAAATATTTTTGTGGATCCAATAATTCTACTAAAAGAATGCATTGGACTTCCTAGTGTAAATGTTGTGGTCCCTTGGGTGAAGGTGGTCTCGGTTGCAAACCAATTCGTGAAGCTATTATTGTCTTCTCTCATAAGCTCTAGTGGAATTTTAGAAAGAATGGTAGCCTTTGGGCTAATTTTATGATGAAAAAAATTGCCAAGGTAAACACCCTCTTATTTGTGCTTATAAAGTTGGTAACTCTTTGGTTTGGAAATGGCTTTGCTCCATTAAATGGGTTGTTGAACCCTTAATATCTTGGGGTATTCATTCATGTTCTTCTCTCGTTTGGAAAGACAATTGGATTGGCAATGTCTCTATTGACTCCCTTTTATTTACCCACTTTACTGCAGCTATCAAAGTTAACTCTTTCTAGCATAATAACACTTGGAACGAAAACAAATTAGAGAATTATAAATAAAGATATAAAAAATAAAATAAAATAAAATAAATAAAAATAAACTAAATAAATTAAACTAAACCTAGGTTTACTTAATTTAAAAAAACCCTAAATCCTAAACCACTGACCCTAAACCTTAAAAAACCCTAGGCTACCCACAAACCCTAAACAAACCCAAACCTACCCTAAACCTAAATAAAATAAACCTAAAATAAAAAAAATATAAAATAATTAACCTAAAAAATATAAAAAATAAAACCTAAATCTTAAACTAAAAAAAAACTAAAAAAAAAATAAAATAAACCTAAAAACTAAACTAAAATAAGCTAAAAAATAAATAAATAACCTACTCCTAAACCTAAAATAAACTAAACCTAAACTAAATAAATAAAATAAACTAAAATAAACTAAAACCTAAACTAAAAAAAAAACTTAAATATAAACCTAAAATAAAACCTAACCTAAACCTAAAAAAAATAAAATAAAAAACCTAAACCTAAACCTAAAATTAGAAATAAAACCTAAACCAAAATAAAATAAAATCAAACTAAACTAAAAATAAACATAAACTAAACTAATCCTAAAAATAAACTATAATAAAATTCCTAAACTAAAATAAATAAACTAAACTAAATAAAATAAAATATAAACTTAAATAAAATCTAAAATAAACTAAATAAACCTAAACCTATCAGTTTACTTGATTTAAAAAAAAACCTGGCTAAACCCTAAGGCCCTAAACATTAAATCCTAGGCAACAAGCCAAAACCCTCTAAATTAAAATAAAACAAACTACAAAGAAACTAAAATAGAACCTATGAAATATAACCCTAATAAAAGAAACCTAGAAGCTAAAAAATGAGAATCAAAGAAATAAAAAAATAAACTGATCCTAAAATAAAATGACTAAACTAAGAATAAATAAAACCTAAAATAAAATAAACTAAAATAAATAAACCTACACCTAAAGCTAAAATAAACTAAACCTATACTTTAAACTAAATAAAATAAAATAAACTAAAAAAAACTTAAACATAAACTAAAATAAAACCTAAAAAATAAACTTAAAATATAAAACCCTAAACCTAATCCTAAAAAAATAATAAAACCTCAATCTAAAACTACAAAAAAAATAAAACTAAACATAAAAAATAAAATAAAAATAAAACTAAAAAAATAAACAAAGACCTAAACTAAACCTAAAAAAATAAATAAAAAATAAATAAACTTAAACCTAAACCCAAAAAATAAAAAATAAAAAACTAAATTAAAATAAATTAAATAAAATCCTAAACTAAACTAAAATTAAAATAAACCTAAAAGTAGAAAACCTGATAAAATAAAATCTAAGGAAAAATAAATAAAAAATAAAATAAAAATAAAATATACCTAAACTTAAAAAAATAGATTAAAATCTAAACCTAAACCTAAAAGAAAATCCTAAACATACAAAATAAAATAAATATAAAACTAAAAATAAACATAAAAAACCTAAACCTAGTAAACTAAAATAAAAAAACTTAAACTACAATAAATAAATCTAAAATTAATAAATAAACTAAAAAAAAATTAAAAATAAACATAAATAAAAAAATAAAATAAGGTAAAAGAAATAAATAATAAATTAAATAATTTAGACCTACCAGTTTACTTAATTTAAAAAAAACCCTAAACCCTAATCTCTCAAATAAACCTGAAACCCTAAACCTACAACCCTAAACCCTAAACCCTAAAATAAATTAAACCGAAAATAAAATAAATTATGAGCTAAATAAAATTCTAAACCTAAAGATAAAACTAAAAATAAAGCAAAAAAATAAAAATAAAACCTAAACCCTAAACTAAAACCTAAACCTAAAATGAAAATAAAATAAACCTAAACTAAAATAAACTAAACTAAAAAAATAAAACCTACACCTAAACCTAAAATAAACTAAACTTAAACCTAAATGTAAATAAAATAAAATGAACTAAAAATAAACCTAAACATAAACTTGAAAATAAAACCTAAAAACAAACCTAAAATAAAAACCTAAAACCTAAACCTAAAAAAATAAAATAAAAACATAAACCTAAACATAAAATTAAAAAAAATCTTAAAACTAAAATATAAAATAAAACTAAACTAAAATATAAAATAAACCTAAAACCTAAATAAACTAAAATAAAACCTAAAAATAAATAAACATAAAAATAAAGTAAATGAAATAAAATAAAATTTAAACCTAAATAAAAGATGAATAAACTAAATAATCCAAGCCTACGGTTTACTTAACTTTAAAAGAATCTAAGTAAACCCTAATCCCTAAACATTAAATCCTAAACCCTAAACCCTAAAACTAAAAAAATAAAAAAAACTTAAACCTAAAAATAAACTAAAATAAAACCTAAAAGTAAATAAAAATAATAAATAAACCTAAATAAAATACATACAATAATAACAATAATAATCCTTTATCCCACTAAGTGGTGGTACATGAATCCTTCTGTGTCCTATTATGTTTCAAATTCTCATTTAATTAGTATTTTTTTTAGTCTTTTAGGCCTACCTCTACCTTTCTTAACATAAGGAAAATGTCATCTACTCTAGCGGGTCATCTCGATGCTTTATGTGGCCATCTAAGGCAACTCTCTAATCTTATCTTCCACTAGAGCTACTCCAACATTTTCCCATACTCATTTCACATTTTATCTCTAAGAGTAAAGCCACTCATCCACTATCCTCTTCTCAAACACTTGACTTAGTCTTATGCTTCTCTTTTATTGGCCAACATTCATAAGTCATTTAACCACCATCTTATAAAATTTTCCCTTAAGTTTAAGTGGAACTTTTCTATCACACACAAAAGCCAAATGCATTTCCTCCACTTCAACCATCTAACTTGAATTCTACTAATAACATCTTCATCTTGTCACCATCATTTTGAACAATAGAGCCTAAATATATTGCTCACTCACTCTTATTTTGTTCACCTAATGTCACAACACTACCACTAGAACTTCTACAACTAAAATTACACTCCATATATTCAATTTTAGATCTACTTAAATGAAAACCTTTAGAATCTAATGTTGACCTCCATAATTAAATTTTCTCTTGGACTCCTCTCTAGTATTATCAACAAGAAGAATGTCATCAGCAAAAAGCATATACCAAGGTACATCGTCCTGTAAATGCCAAGTAAGAACATCCATAACTAAAGCAAAAGGATAAGGCCTTAAAGTTGATCCTTGATGTAATCCAACTGAAATAGGAAAATATTTTATCAATCCTCCTTGTGTTTGGACACAAGTAATAGCTCTAGTATACATATCCTTAATGACTTGAATATAACCAATATTAACTCATTTCTATTCAAGAACTATCCAAAGAACATCTCTTGAAACTTCATTAAAATCTTTCTCTCTAAATAAATATCATATGTAGATCCTCCTTACTTTCTCACTTCTCCATCAAACCTCTTAACAAATGTATATACATCCATAGTAAATCTACTTAGCATGAAACCAAACTGATTGTGAAACTTATCACATTGTAACCTATGCTCATTACTCTCTCCCATAATTTTAATGTATGACACATTAACTTAATTATTCTATATTTTGCACACCCTTGTGCATCAACTTTATTCTTAAATATGGGAACCAACAAATTCTTCCTCCACTCCTCTTGCATCTCTTTAGTCTTTAAAATAACATTAAAAAAATTTGTAAGCCATGAAATTCCTTGATCTCCTAAACATTTCCACACTTCTATTAGAATATCATCAGTCCTACTATTTTCCACATTTCATTTTCTTTAAAGCTTCTAACTTTAGATTTACTAATAATAATAAAAAAAATTCTCTATTTTTGTTTAGGGTATTAAGGTTGCTAAAATCGTACTTTCGATCCTTCATTGAAAAGTTTTTCAAAATATCTCATCCACCTATTTTCATATCCTTTTCTAAGAAAAAACTTTATTATTTTCATCCTTAATACACCTCACTTGAACTAGGTCTTTACTTTTCCTATCTCTTTGGTTGGTTAACTTATACATACATCTTTTACCTTCTTTGGTATCTAATCTATTGTATAAATCACTAAAAGCTAAATTTTTTGCATCATATATTATTTTCTTAGAATCTCTATAAGCCACTTTATATCTTTCCCAATTCTTCGAGTTTTTACATATAAACCAAATTTTACAACAATGCTTCTTATTTCTTATATTTTCTTGCAAACTCGACTCCACCAACTATTAAAGAAGCTTTTCCTTTTGATTCTCCAAGCACTTTTTTTAGCAACTTGCTTAATTTTACTTACACTTTTTTCACATAACATTAGCTTCCTTATGAACATCCCAAATTCTAAGCTCTTGTAGCTTGCTCT
Source organism: Cymbidium sinense (assembly GCA_021442155.1). NCBI lineage: Eukaryota > Viridiplantae > Streptophyta > Magnoliopsida > Asparagales > Orchidaceae > Cymbidium > Cymbidium sinense. The sequence goes on along the minus strand of JAKCPB010001412.1, from coordinate 26,453 downwards.
TAAAATATTTTATTTTGTGTTCTTTAAGTGTCCCCATCTAATCTAAGACAATAATTTTGATTTATTTCTCTTACAATCTTTCATCTTAAAATCTAAAACTAATCGGTTGGGTACTTGAACTTTCACTTGAATGACTTACAATCTTTACAATCTAAATGATCTATTTTTCTTATCGAAAATAATCGTTTGTATTTTACTAGATCCATTTTATAAGTAATAATATGTTCATCTCTTTTCTTAAGTATTAAACTACAAAATCATAAGCTAAAGTAAAAATCAATATCTACCATCTTCATTAGTCACTCCAAATCCATAACCACCATGAATACTTTTAAAATCTTCTACCACTCTACCAACATGTCCATTTAAATCTCCTCCAATAAATACTTTTTCTTCAAGAGATATCTTTTGTATTAATCCCTCTAATACATTCCAAAATTTTTTGTTTGAGCTTAAATCCAAACCTTCTTGAGGAGCATAAACACTTATAACATTAAGAATCTTAATATCAATAATAATCTTTAAAGCTATAATTCTATCTCCACATCTATTAATATTTATAACATTATCCTTCAAACTTTTATCTATAATCACACCTACACCATTTCTAGTTTGACTTCTACCTAAATACCAAAGTTTAAAACCTAAACTATCAATCTCCTTGGCCTTCTCCAACCCATTTAGTTTCTTGAACACATAAAATATTTATTATTCTATGAACCATAATATCTATTAATTCCTTTAATTTACTTGTAAGAGTTAAACCTAAAATTAAAATAAAATAAACATAAACTTAAACTAAAATAAACTAAACTAAAATAAACAAAACCTACACCTAATGCTAAAATAAACTAAACCTAAACCTTAAACTAAATAAAATAAAATAAACTAAAAATAAACCTAAACCTAAACCAAAAAATAAAACCTAAAAATTAAAAAAAATCAAAACCTAAAACCTAAACCTGAAAAAATTAAATAAAAACCTAAACCTAAACTTGAAAATTAAAAATAAAACCTAAACCTAAAAAATAAAATAAAAATAAAACTAAATAGAAAAATAAACATAAATCTAAACCTAAACCTAAAAAATAAACTAAAATAATAAACCAAAACTAAAATAAATAAACATAAAATAAATAAACTAAACTAAATAAAAATAAAATATAAACCTAAATAAAATATAAAATAAACTAAATAAACCTAAACCTACCAATTTACTTAATTCAAAAAAAAACCCTAAACTAAACCCTAAACCCTGAACCCTATATCCTAAACCCTAAACCCTAAACCCTAAACAAAAAAATAAAAAATAAAACTAAATAAAAAACCAAAACCTAAAAAAATAAACCTAAAAATAAAACCTAAAAGTAAATAAAATAAAGAATAAACCTTTAACTAAAAAAACCTAAATCTAAAATAAAAATAAACAAAAATAAAATAAACCTAAACCTAAACTAAAATAAATAAAACCTAAACCTAAACCTCAAAAACTAAACTAAACCTAAACTAAACTAAAACTAAATAAAATAAAATTATCAAAAAATAAACCTAAACATAAAAAAATAAACCTAAAATAAAATCGATAACCTAAACCTAAAAATAAAATAAAACTTAAACCTAAACCTAAAAAATAAAAAAAATAAAACCTAAACTTAAAGTAAAATAAAAATAAAACTCAACTAAAAAATAAACCTAAACCTAAACCTAAACCTAAAAAATAAACTAAAATAAAATACCTAAACTAAGATAAATAAACCTCAAATAAAAAAAACTAAATTAAATCAAAATAAAATAGAAACCTAAATAAAAATAAAAAAGAAAGTAAACTAAAATAAATAAAAATAACTAATTATACTAAATAAACCTAAACCTATCGGTTTACTTTAATTTTAGAAAAAATTAAAACCTTAAACCCTAAATCCTAAACCCTAAACCTTAACCATAAACCCTAAACCCTAAACCTACAACCCTAAGAAATCCGAAACCCTAAACCTTCAACCCTAACCCTAAACTTTAAACCCTAAAACCCTAAACCGTAAAACTTAAACCCTAAACCCTAAACCTTAACCGTAAACCCTAAACCTTAAACACAACCCTAAACCTAAACCTAAAGTAACTAAATAAATTACAAATAAACCTAAACCATAAAACCTGATAAATCTAAGCCCTAAGAATGGGGTAACTATGACAACAAGAATATCACCACAACCGTGCTCGCCTAGATCTGAGGCTGATGGCGCAAGTTATCATAGTGGTGGGGATGGAGGTGGTGGTTGGAACAGTGGTTATGGAGGAGTGAAGAGCAGAGGTTACACCCGTGGTGGTAGGGGAGAGATCAGGGATATGATGGGTTCCACTTAAGAGGTGTGGTGGTTCATGGGAACTGAGAGAAACTTAAGAATGGCGATCCGATCTACTACTTATGGAACTGTCTTTATAAGGAGACTATTCTAGTTATGGGGTTTTGATTTGCTATATGCATGCTCATTTTTGAACTATGTCACCACTTGTGTCTTAGAAAACATGGTGAGTTACTTAGTTGATGAAATCCAAAAGAATAAATGTTGAATTTGAATTTGTTCTCTATTTAAAAAAAATTCAAAAACCCTAAATCCTTAAATAAACCCTAAACCTAAAACCTAAATTCTAAACCCTAAACCATAAAAACCCTAAACCCTAAACCCTAAACCCTAAACTTAAAACCCTAAAACCTGAAAACCTAAACCCTAAACTAAAACCTAAACCCTAAACCCTAAACCCTAAACTCAAAACCCTAAACCCCAAACCTCGAACCCTAAACCCTAAACACTAAATAAACCCTAGACCCTAAACCTTAAACCCTGAAAGGCTGAAAACCTAAACCTAAACTAAATAAAACCTAAAAATAAAATAAATAAAAAAACCTAAACCAAAATAAAATAAAATAATAAAATAAAATATAAACATAAACCAAAACCTAAACCTAAAAAGAAAATAAAACAAAAAATAAATAAAAACCTAAACTAAACTAAAAAATAAAAAACCTAAATAAAATAAAAACTAAACCTAAAATAAAAATAAAATAAAATAAAAACTAAATAAAAACTTAAACCTAATAAAGGAACCTGACAATAAATAAAAAATAAAACCTAAACCCTAAACTAAAAAACCTAAAAGTAAAATAAAAATAAATTAAACCTAAATATAAACTAAAATAAATAAAACATAAACCTAAACCTAAAATAAACTAAACCTAAACCTAAACCTAAACTAAATAAAATAAAATAAACTAAAAATAAACCTAAACCTAAACTAAAAAATAAAACCTAAAATAAACCTAAAATAAAAACCTAACACCTAAACCTAAAAAAAAATTAAAAAATAAAAAACCTAAACCTAATCTAAAATAAAAAATAAAGCTTAAACCAAAAAAAATAAAAATATAAATAATAAAACTAAAAAATAAATATAAATCTAAACGTAAACCTAAAAAATGATCTAAAATAAAAAACCTAAACTAAAATAAATAAACCTAAAATAAATAAATTAAATTTAATAAAAATAAAAATGAACCTATATAAATTAAAAAAATAAAATAAACTCAAATAAATAGAAAATAAACTAAATTAACCTAAACCTACCAGTTTATATAAAGAAAAATAATAAAAAATAAATAAATAAATAAAAAAACCCTAACCCTAAACCCTAAACCCTAAACTAACCCTCCTAACCTAAACCTTAAACCCTAAAACTGAACTAAACTAAAGTAAATAAAACTAAAATAAAAAAAAACCTAAATGTAAATAAAATAATAAAATAAAATAAAATAAAAACCTAAACTAAAACTTAAATCAAAACCTAAAAATTAAATAAATTTAAAAAGATAAACTAAAATAAAATAAATAAAAACCTAAATAAAACTAAAAAAATAAAATATACTTAAAAATAAAAAACCTAAATAAAATAAAAATGAAAAGTAAAATAAAGTTAAAATAAACCAAATATATTAAAATAAAAGTTAAATAAAAAACCCTAAAAAATAAACCTAAAAACAAAACCTAAACTAGAAAAAAACCTAAACCTAAAATAAATAAAATAAAATAAACTAAAATAAAATAAATAAAACCAAAATCTAAAGGTTTAGATAATATTGTATAATGTTAAGTGATTTTTAATGAAGTGTAATGTTAGAAAATATATTATATTATAGAAAATATAATATAGTGTGTTAATTCACTATAATATGTTTAGCATGATATTGTATAGTTAGTTTGAGCTTGCACCATCACAAATCATAAAATGTTAATTATAATGTTAAGATGATGTAATTTGAACAAATAGATTATTTAGCTCTTGGTGAAAGTATTAAAGGTGTTCATAAGAGAAGAAATAAGATTTGATGAGAATTCCATGTCAAGGACATGGAGGGAGATCCATTAGGAAATCACACATGCATCAAACATGACATGTAAGTGGTCTAGGTCGAGGGCATATAAGAAGAAAATCTATTAGGGATAAGGTTTGAATTTGATTTTTATTATATGATTTGTGGAAAGAAGATCTAGGGATGAATCTATAATCCACCAGATTAAGATCAAATCAACTTTAATTTGTTTTATTTAATTGATGTGGTGGCAACATCTAGAGATATGGGCGAGTTTGGGATCGGGTATATGAACCTTCCAGAAGCAAGTTGCTATCCACTTGGGGATTGGGATTTGAGTTTGATTTCATAAATTTTATTTGGGGATGTATAAATTGGGAATAAGAGTTTGGTTGGATTCTTATTTAATCTACTGGGAGTTGGTTTAATTGGCTCCACCAGGTTGGTTTTGAATTTGATTTATTTGCTTGACTTGTTTATATATGATTTAGGGCTCCACTAGGGAGAATAGTGTGATTTAACTCCATTAGGGAAAATCAGATTGGGTTTAATTTGATCTGAGTTAATTTATGGACCCTATCGTTGTGCGATGGGCCCACTAGAAAAGCTATGCCTTGTCCTACAGGTTTACAAATCCAAAGGGATAGTCTACAGTGTAGAGCTAGCCTAGGGTTGCCTTTCATTATAATGATTATGCTAGGAAGAAGGCATAGAAGACTTACATCTTCCAAAGTGAGGAACAACCTGACTGTTGGATGCACATTGAACTTGACCTAACTATGTGAATGTAGACTTATGGCAACTCAAAAGTAGTCAAGATTAATTTTATTATATTTCATTTGATTTGATATGGTTTATTTGGTTTAGTTTGATTTCAAATTGCATATCCTAGGGATTTTAGCGGTCAAATTTGATAGATGTAATTTGGACCATGTGTGTGATGACCCAAGAAGAGGCTATATGACTTGTCCTCTTAGATTTACAAATCCAAAGATAGAATACTACTAGGGTAGAACTAGCCAACCTAAGGGGTTGCCTTTTGATGTGCAATGGCTGTGATGGGAAGAAGGCATAATGAATCTTCTAAAGTAGGGAACAAGCATGACTGTTTGGCAAATATAACGACTTGAGACTCGAGTGAATGTCATTGGGGACTTATATCAAGAGTAGTCATTCTAAAGAGAGTTTTGTTGACTTGCCCAAAAGATAAGATCTAATTGGGAAAAGGTACAGCGAGGTGTCCTCTAATCCACAAGTGAATATATATTTTGTTTGTATGTTTGCATAGATCTGTTGTGCGGACCACTGAGAAATGGCTATGTCACTTAACATCTCGATTTAGACCAAAGGAGAACGCATCCATAGGATGGACTCTCCAACCACAAGGGCGGTTAATAGGAAAGAGGAACTGTCCAATCTAATAGTAACCCAAGTAGTGTCTAAATAGGGTCGCAAAGGATGTGATCCAAATATAGTGCCAACAAATGAGGTGCTGCTAGGGGCGTTATCCTAAGGTGTACAGTCACTAACTCAAGGAGAAAGTGTAGCAGACTTACGTCTGCCAAGAGTGGTGTATCCTAAGGTGAGATAACCAACCAAGCTAAAGTGTATCTGTTGGCATGAGTGTATCCATGTAGTGAGAACCAAACCAAAATTCTCATCAATATGCAATGATGAATCTAGAAAAAAAGCATGGAGGCTTACAGCTTTTCAAGTGGAATTGATCATCAAGATAGACTATCATCACTATGCTCGACCTAGAGGGACTACTACTAAAGCCTCGAGATAGAACCAGACTTGAAGTAGTTAGGGAGCCACTAGGGGACTCCTAAACCTCAAATAAACTCAAAGTGGTGCACAAATAATCAGAAGAAAGCATTGTAGAATCACATCCTCTTAAACATAGAAAACATGAGGTAGATTACTGGCCACGTTGTAAGGCTTACCAAATTAACAAGATGCTCAATGATGTTTAGTGGTTAAGTAAGAAAGGAAAGCATAGCAGACTTACATCCTCCAAAGCAAGAAGACCACTAGGGTGACACACTTCAACTGCCAAGGCATCTTGGTGAGTGTCACTAGAAACTCAACTCATAGTAGCTCGAGATAAAAGATATGTATTTGTTTTATATGTTTGTGTGATGTTTGTGTTTGTGTTGTGTCGATGAAAGATAGAACCTGACTCGAGTTCCTTACACCTACCCTAAACACATCATGGTAGATTCACAAATAAGAATACTTTAAACATGGAAGAGATTGAATTTGAAATAAAATTTTCATTGATGATAATTATTTTTAGACATGATTTATAATATTTCTTTAAGTAGAGCCTACTAATTGGAAGCATTGGGCTTTCTGCCTTATGGCAAAAGGGCCTTCCCAAGTGGATTCAAACTTGTCTCCCATCTTACATCGGGCAATAATCAGTCTCCTTAAAACTAAAATAAGCTCTCATACTTAAAAAGATCTAGGATGGACCAACTTGTTGTGAGTTTGAATCATTTTAGCTTTACAACTTGAGATTTTAGCATGCATCTCTCCTCCAAATCTTCAAGTTCTTCTAGTAACTTGGTGTTGCTCATTTGTGATCTTGCTACCCATAGTTATCCTTAGTGATGGGAGTTGGACTTCTAATGGTTCAACTGCTTTAGACCCATACAATAAGGAGAAAGGAGTAGATTGAGTTTGAGTTCTATATGTGGTGTAGTAGGCCAACAAAGCTTCTCATGCCACTGTTGTTATTGTCAGTGTCTTCTTGTATTTGGATGTGAGTTTTATTGAAGGCTTCTACTAAGCCATTTGCCCTTAGTTGATGGTATATCACCAATCTATGTTGTGTCTCCTGGCAAAGTTGTTGATCTCAGTGCTCTTGAATGCAGTACCATTATCAGATATATTTCATCGAGGCACAACCTATACAATATGGTTTCTTAAAATTGAGGATATGCTGAGTTGTGACCTCTAAGAGGAATCACCTTAGATGACATTTAGAATAAAGAGGATCAATCAAACCTATGTTGATTCCCCAACACTGAATGGCCATGAGGCCAATGTAGGATGTAGAATATTGGGTGGTTGGTAGGACCATCGTATTTGGCATTGGTGGCTTTACCTATCCCATGCTTTGATCATCGATAGCCAGTACTATCCTAGTCGCTTGATCTTGGAATTCATTGTTGGATCATATTGGTCATCTCCACATAATCTTAAGTGTACCTCAGCCATGATATTACGGGCTTCATGCTTGTCTAAACAACGTAACCACATATGATCGAAAGTCAGGACAAGACACCATCCACAAGAGCATAGAAAGTGCTTTCACTTAATCGATGGGCTTGGGACTTACGTTGGTAGTTTGCTTTATTTAGGTAATCCATGAATGGTTGCCTCCAATCTAACTCCTCATCCTTCTTAGATAACCCTTCAAGAGAGTACTTTTGATGAGTTCCTATCAATAAGGGATAAGATTTATTTATTTTGACTTTTATTGATATGGACTCATCCTCACATTAAACTCTTTGGCAAGCTTGGCTAGCATACTCTGATGTTCTCTCCTTAGGAATCTTATAAATGGTAACCTCAGGATTATGCCAACAACTCCATTGTGCTTGTGGTGATGAGCTTGGGCTTTATAACATTATAGGACCCGATTTGGTTGATAACTACTTGAGAATCTCCAAAGATGGTGTTATAGATGCTTAGAGTAACAATAACACTAGATACAATCAAAGCCTCATATTTGGTAGAGTAGTGTATTCCTTCCCTTCATCATTGGCTTGGGCCAACAAAGCACCAAGGAAGTCATCTAACATAGTAGTAAAAATGAGCGGCTTTCCGGGATAGAGGTTGCTAGACTCATCACAATGCTTGATGTCTTCAAAGGCATGCTCACACTTATCATCCCACCTAAACTTGGCATCCTTTATGGTTAGTGCTGGGAATGGCTGACATCTTCTTGATAAGTTGGATATTAAGTGTCTTAAATATGCCAACCACCCTTGGAATGATTTGAGTTGAGTTAAAATTTTAGGGGGTGGCAATTCTATTATCGCCTTGATCTTCTCTAAATCAATTTTGATTCCCTTGTGTCGAAAACAAACCCAAGGAAATTCCCTAAAGCTACTCCAAATGCAAACTTCAGAGGGTTCATTTTGAGATTAAATTATCTTAAATGTTTGAAAATTACTCCTAAGTCAAAGAGATGGTCTTCTTTTTCTCTATTTTGAGCGACATAGCACTCAACTTTGATGAATGAGTTCAAAGATTGTCATTCTGGTATGTAGCATATTTTAAGGTTGAAAGGCATGACCTTATAGTAATATATTCTAAATGGGGTTCTAAAGAAGTGTTTGTTTCATCTTCAGTAGCTATCTTTATTTTTTTATATCTAAATGAGCCATCATGAAAGAAGACTGCATGAGATGAGGCAATGTTCACCACCAGCTCAGAGATTGGTAGTGGAAATTCATCTTTTGGACATGCCTTATATAAATCCCTAAAATCGATGCATATATGAATCTGGCCATTCTTTTTCTTAATTGGGATTATGCTTTGCTTGGTAGGGTATTTTTTCTTCTCGGATGAAACGATTCTTTCTTGACTTCATAAATGACTTATTGTTCTATGTCTAATCTCATGCATCTAGGAGCTTGCTTGATAGGATTAATAGTAGGATCTATTGCTAATTTATGAACCACTACGTTAAGAGATAATCCAAGCATATCTTCATAACTCCATGCAAAGCAGTCCTTAAACTCAATAGCTCTAAGTCATTGGTTTCAATTTCATTCAACAAAGAACTGTATGTCTAGCATGCATCTTCTTGATTACTAAGTTGATTTCCTTGAACTCATGATGGTTGACTTGATCTCTTCTTTGAACTCGGTGGTGCATCTTTGACTTCAAAAACATCAGTTTGGGGTTAGGAAAAAGCTAACTATTTACATAGACTTGGATACACTTGTGCTTTGCTTTGGAATATCTTCATTGCTATCTATCTCAAAAAATTGTCACCCAAGAATCTACTACTAAGAGAGTCGCTATTCTAGCATATAAGACTCATATGAGCTAGATTCTTAGTTATATGGATAGTAGGTGTTCTCTTGGTAGTTGGGACATATCTTTTGGGTGAAAGGAGGTTTTCTAGCCACAGGATTGCCTTTAAGGCCTCTTCCCTATAGTGGAGGTTGGGTCATCTACCCATATGTTCAATGAACTATGGGGAAACTAATGTTAGGCTCTATTTCCTCCTCAATTCTTTATTTATTTTCTTTTTTTCATTTTCTTTCTTTTATTTTTTTTTCTCTATTTTCTTTCCTTTTTCTTTTCTTTTATTTTTTAAACTTTGGCCAAGTTTGAAATAGACTTGTTGATTTTGAGGAGGTAGTAAGCCATCCTCATATATGCCAACTTCATAAATTGTAAATGGCTTGAGATCTCCTTTGACACATGAATCCATCTCTCTCAAACTTCATACACTAATGTATAAAATGGAACTATTTCATGTACCCATGGTCTCCCAAAAGTTGAAAGATGTATCCAGTCTATATGTGAAACTTGCCTTTCTTCCAATCATCTATCTCCAAGGGCAACACTATAGAGCCTAAGGCACTTGACCTCACTTTGGAGTGTGGATTCAATCTTCACATATTAGGAGTCTTATAGACACTAAGACTTCCCTAGTCATAAGATACTTCTAACAATTAGGTAAAACACCTAAGCCTAAAGACTTAGAATGGTTAACCATAGGATTAGGTTATGCCTTAGGATTAAGATAATCCACTTACAACCCAATCCAATCCATGTTCTCTAAAACCAAACCTCAAGTTCAATTCAAACATCAAATTAAAATCCAAATCCAAACCAAATTCCAAAACCAAATGATTGAAGTCCATGATCAAATCCAAACTTGAAACCTTCTTAAGCCATATGACTATCCTAGGACTTAGCCAAATCTTCAAATCAATCCAAAATCAATTTATTCTATCATAATCAATTTATATCTTCAATCATCTTTCTAAATAAATCAAATTTACATTCAAATGATACTAAATCAAACTAAATCAAATTAAATCAAAACCCTTCCTAAGCCATATGACCTATACCATGGACTTAGCTAAATCTTAATCCAAATCAAATCAAACTCAATTGATTTTCTCATAAATCAATCATATTTTCAATTATCTTCACAAATTTAAATGAAATATACATTTAAATCATCAAAACTAAATGAAACCAAATCAAAATCCAAACCTAAGCCACATGACCCAACTCCATGGACTTAGCCAAATTCCTTCATTCCAAAACCCAAATTCAATTGATTTTTCATGAATCAATCATAACTTCAATCATATTCATAAATGAAATATACAATCATTAAGCCAAACCAACCCAAGTCAAACTTGACCCTTTTGACTTGAAATGTTCAAATGAACCAAAACCCATTTGAACCAAGCCAATTGCAATTGAATTTATATATCAATCCCAAATACATATATAAACTCAACTAAATCAAATGCAACCAACAAAACCCAATTGTTCCACTTGACCCAAAGTGGCCAATTTGACCTATTTGAGCCAAGTTTTAATCTTACCCAAATTAGGATTGAACCAAGCCAATCAAAACCTCTTACCCATGATGATCACCTAGGTTGATCAATTGTCAAATTGGGTTAAACTAAGTCAACTTGGTCATTTGACCAAGTCAACCCTTAACCCATATGAATCCAAACTAGCCAAATTAAGCCAAATCCTTGAAACCAATGAATCATACCAATTCAAAATCAATGTTTGAATATGACTTGACTTTCAATTGAGTAAAACCAAACCCAATTGGCCCTCTTGACCCAAGTTGACCCAAATTAACCTAAAAGACCAAATTAGGTCAAATAAAAATATTAACCAAATTGATTACAACTAATGGCACAAGTTCATTCCAAATTGAATGTTATGAATTGAAATGAGCTAAAATCAAATCTAAGCCAAACTAAACCAAACCAATTGAACCAAAACATCCCCAAATGATCATATGAACTTGTGACTCATTTGACCCAATTTGCCAATTGGTCTACTTGACTAACCTAACACCTAAATAAGTCAAATTGAGCCAAACTAACCAAATCAACTCCAATTGACTTGAAATTTGGGCAAACCCACTTTTGGCTCATTTCAAATCTGCCCAAATTAAATCCAATGCTAAATGACCATTCTACCCTTGGGTCAAAGGCATCACATGAGACAAATCACACATGTAAGTGATCATTTCTATACATTGGCCACTTGGTACTCCCAATGGTCCACCTAATAGGACATTGCCAACGACTAAGGGGTTGGTTGGCCATATGGGAGGTAATCACTTCACCCTCCCTAATGAAACCCATAGGACACCCATGATTCCTCCTTGGCGACCTCCACACCTTCAACCAACCAAGCCAACTCACCTCCACCACCCCACTCGAGTTGGCGGGATGACCCTATCAAACCCCTCCCATCCGATTAGATGGGTATACACCCTCATTTCCATTCAAACATACACAAAAGTCATTCCTTAGAGCCTAGCTACCCAAGACAAGCTGAGCCATTCCTAAGCTCTCAAGCTCGTCCCTCGATCAAAAATGCCATTCGTCCATCCCAAATAGGACACTCCCATTTTTAACTTCCCCATTTCTCCATCAAACTCAAATTAACTTTTACGCATCCCTAGGCATCATCAGGAAGGATCATCTCCAGCTTCTCGAGCAAGGTGGGACTTTGATCAAAGTCAAGCTCCAAATCATCGAATCATGGCCTTCTGAGTGAACATCAAGGAATTGAACCAATTACTACTCAATAGGGCTTCATCTCCACTAGATAAAGCTTCCTCAATCGTTTGAGCCACCAGTCTTGAGCTTCGATGAGGTATGCTTCCAAAACTGATCCTTGGGCAAAAATGGGTTTGAGCTTTTTGAAGAAAATTTGCATCTCATGTGATCTTGGCCGTTGGATCCCCATCAATTTATGTCATGAAGGTGTGGGATCCTTTTGGAGTTGATCCAAGCTTCGGAGCTTCGATCAAGTGAGCAATGGCGGTTGTCTCATTCCCTCACTCCATGATGTTGGATCATGCCCTGTCCATTTCGTGTGATTGAAATGGACGGTCATTAGATCCACTAGATCGCTTTGATTTAATCCTATTAACTATGAGATTAATCATAGCATCAATCTTAGATCGGATAAATGAAAGGACATTCGCATACCATGTAGGCATTGAGTTGGATAAGTAGCCAATCTCACGCCATATGGAAAGCACACGATGTCCAATAGGATTAGGCTTTAATTAGGCTTAATTAATCATTTTAATGTCTGAAACTTCTAAAACTCATAAAAATCATAGAGAAATAAAAAATACAAATAAATACTCATTTTAATGGTATTTAGGAGAATTAATTAACAATGATCTTAACTAATTTTGAACAAGGTTTAATTACAAAATTAATTATCTTAATTACTCTTAATTACTTGAGCAATCCCATATTTTATGGGCTAATTTAATCGGATGACCTTCTTAGGATTTATTACTCACTTAATTAGGAAAATTGACTAATTAAACCTTAACTACTCTTTTAAGTTAATTAATGATTAATTAATCCCATGAATAATAATAAATTAGTTAATTAAGTTTATTAATCATTGTTCAACAGTAAGTGAACTAAGGAATAGGGTTGGGACCCCTTTCCTAAGTTCATTTCACCCTTTTTTAAAATGAAATTTAAGATTTAACTAATTATTTAAACCACTTAATCAAATTGAAATCATAATCACATCAGACCTTAATTAATTAAATCATGGGGTAGATGTTTAGGTGTTTAATAACCAAAAGGAGTTTAATAAAATTATGGTTAGTCCACATGTGTGGGAAAACCATAAGAGTAATTAATTAAGTCCCTTAATCTAATTAACTATTAATCATGAGCTAATTGCATTAAGCTCATAATTAGTTAATTACTTTAAGGTGACATAGGTAAGGGTAATTAATTCATTTAAATAAGGGTTCAACATAATTAACCCATAAAATCAACTTAATTAAATTTCCTTAAATTAAATCAAATCACTAATGTGGGAATGGGTTTAAAACAACAAGTGATGATTTCTCTTCTCCTCTTTAAATCAAATCAAATCCAAAACTTAATTAATAAAGAAGCTTTGGTATGCTTTAAATAATCTTATTTGATTTGATTATCATTAAGAACTAGTTTGGTTGAATGAATCAATCATGAAATGAATTTCTTTTATGAAAATTGCATGTGTTTATTTAATTTAATATATGCATGGCTATTATCACTATTAAATCCAAATGTATTTTTTAAAAGCTTATAAATGAATAATAATATGTGTTATGATGCTAGTTATAAATACATAAGAAATGCATGTGCTTATAGCTTAAGTGTATGAATGTTGAGTTCTCTTTCCTCTATTCATGTGTTGATTTATATAAGATTGAATGGTAATGGGTATATAGTCGGACATCCCAGGAACATGAGGCTTTAGCTAGCCCCAAGGAGAATCTCACTTCTTTGGTTTAATAACATTTGATTTCATTCTTATGTATTTCAACATTAGAATTTGGATTAGAGCTTTAATTCATATATATAAATGATTCAATAAAAAAATACAATCTTTGCATGGTTTTCTTTCCTCATTTATGTATACATCCATGTGTGTCCAAGAAAAGTAAGTATATAGTCTAGACATCCCAGAATGAGTCTTTTAGTTAGCCCCAAGGAGGTCATTGATTACCTCACTTTCTAGTTTAATAATGAGACAACTTGCCTATATCTTTGTACATGAATATGTATATGTGATTAGTGAATGAAAATCCCATTTTACATTAAAATTGCATGCATTCATAATTGACTAAGTGGTTGAATTAATTAGCCATATGATTTGGAGCTTACTTCTTATGTTCATGTATACAATTTACATATGTTTGAATGCAAATGGGTATATAGTCTGACATCCGAGAATATGAGGCTTTAGCTAGCTCAAGGAGATCATTTGATTACCTCACTTCCCTTATTTAACAATGACACATGCCTATTTAATTTCTTATGTCCTTTTGTATAAGAATTTGGATAAAGTTTTAAATTAATATGTTTAAATAATTCAATCAAATAAAATATAAATTCTAAACATACACATACATTCATCATTTAAGTGTTCTAAAATATGTTGCATGTATAGATACACATAGATTAAATCATATGCATGTTACATGTGATGGAAAGGAATGATTTAATATATGTCATGTGGTAGTAATTGAATTAAATTAATCTTAAGATGCCTTTCATTTTGAATAGGATTATTTAAAGTGAACCTAAACTTAGGACTAATTAAATCATTTAATAAGCCATTCACTAAAGAACTAAATTAATTTAATATACTTTAGAAAGTAATTTAACAAAAATAAAATTCTCAAATCAATTAAACTACTTCAAGTGAAATCAACCTTTCATGTTAAATTGAATCCTTCTACACTTAGAAAATACAACACTAATGCCTAACAAGACTTACCATAAGCCTTAATACACATTAGAATTAAGTCACCACTCTAAGTTAGGATGGTGTATGATGTGATATATGATTTTTTATGATGTATTATTTTAGATTGGATGTTAGGGTGTATGCTTCATAGGCGGATGATAGGCCAATATTTTCTAATCATGTTTTCTATAAGGGATTATGCTTAAGGGATGCTTAAAATAAATGTGAATGCTCTTTTTTGCAGTTGCTTAAATCTTAAGCATAATCCAAGTTATAGGTGGGCTTAGTTACCCATGTGTAGGTGCTAAGTCCAAATTATAAATACAACTCTTGGGATTATATGTATATTTAGCTAACCTCTATTTTGGTAGTTAGATTTATTTTCCACATAAATGTAATTTTTGCAATAGGAATTAGGATTAGTGCTATGGGAGATTAGGATGAGCAGTGGCCAGAAGGCTTTGTCCTAGGGTGCCCTGTGATGCCTTTAAAGAAAGCACCATCCAAATCAAAGAAAGAACCAAATCAAAAATAGAGATAAGAAGAAAGAAGACCCCCCATAGCATTTAATACAATTATAATTATTCTTTCATATTTTCCATGTTGTATAACGGTAGAGCTCGTTTACCCATCTTTTCTCTCTTTGGGTTGTATGCGGAGGTACCAAGCTTGACCTTTTATTCTTTTATGATAGTTTATATAATATTTTGATGTTATGTTTACATTGCATTAGATGGCATGCTTTTCATAGTTTCTTAAATGATTGATGCTTTAATGTGTGGCTTGGATACGATTAGGCTCTTAGGATAAAAATAACTTTTCTACCTAATCACTCATAACTAAATTTTAAACAATTCATAACCTCATCATAAACCCTAAGACATAAATAAGATAATTAAAAGATTTAACATCATGCATGCATATTCTTTCTCTCTTGAACATGAAGGATCTCCATCTTTGCAGAAAAAAAGAATGCTTGACATGTGAGGGCCCCCCTTGTGGTGGAGAACACCATTTCTAGCTGATTTGACCCATAACCTATTTCAGCATGCATTTAGGCATAAAAAATCTTAAAGCCTATGTTAAAATAATGTGTCTAAAATGAAATAAAATTTGAAAAGATTTTTCATCTATAGATTAAGTCATATGCTTATACCACTCATGCTCTAATCTCTTAGGGAGTGTGTTTAGGACTTTAGTCTCTTTCTAATTAAATAACTACCCTAGCTATCTTGTAATTCATAAGGCCAGACTACATGGTTATATAATCATAGGAGGAGTTAGCTGGCAACCACTCCAGGTGGTTATAAGTCTAGAAGTCAGACAATTTATTCTCTCTTGTGGAGGTAAACCCTTATGTCCACCTGTCACTTAAATTTAGGCCATGCTTTAGCTCGTACTAAAGCTCCCTAGATTTAGGATCCGAGGTAGCTATTTCCTTCGGGCTATGAGCATAAATCCTCACCTCTTAGGCATTCCCACAACCTTGTGTTAGTGGATTATAAGCCCTAGTAATCTAATTAAATTTTAACTCAAAACATATAAATCTCCTCAACTTCAAAATTATAAAGCCCAACCATAGGATAAATTAGAATGATCACTAAGCTTCCTAGTATCATGAGCATTTCCTACTTATTTCATTTGGATTCCAAAAATAAGTCTTCTCTTGAACTTTCCCAATTGATTTTCCAAATACAATAAATCCTTGATAGTCTAACCTTGAAATCTTTGAAGATAATAATTGTCTACTTTAATCGAGGTATTCTTAGGAAATTTCATTTCTAAGATGTAATTAACAGGCTTACCTCCATAGGGAACTTAAGAACCTAGTTTAATATAAACCATACTTTATTTATCCATGTAAAGTAGGGGGAAAATCTTAGGTACATTTGAAGACCCATCATGCTTTAGGAGTCCTTATTATGTGATTAGGTCCATTGTAGGGTGATGCCTCTATCTTTCGAGATAGTACATTATACTTCAATGTTGTACCTGATCACCTCAAAAGGTACCCCCTACCCATACATCAAAAAATAAATAAAAAATAAAACCTACACCCTAAACTAAAAAAAAACCTATACCTAAACTGGAAATAAAATAAATAAAATAAATAAAATAAAATAAACCTTAACGTAAACTATAATAAACTAAACTAAAATAAATAAAACCTAAACCTAAACCAAAAATAAACTAAACCTAAACCCTAAACTAAAAATAAATAAATAAACTAAAAATTAACATAAACCTAAATAAAAAAATAAAACCTAAAAATAAACTTAAAATAAAACCTAAAACAAAACCCTAAAATAATAAAATAAAAACCTAAACCTAAACCTAAACCTAAAAATAAAAAATAAAACCAAAACCTAAAAAATAAAATAAAAATAAAACTAAACTAAAAAATAAACTTGAACCTAAACTTTAACCTTAAAATAAACTAAGATAAAAAATCTAAACTAAAATAAATAAACTTAAAATAAATAAATAAACTTAAATAAAAATAAAAATAAATAAATTAAATTAAATAAAAAATAAACTAAATAAACCTAAACCTACTAGTTTACTTAATTTAAAAATAATAAAAATGAAACCCTAACCATAAACCCAAACTAACCTAAACCTACAATAAACCTAGCCCACCAAACACTAAAACCCTAAACCAAACCACAAACCCTAAACCAAACCCTAAACCCCTTAAACCTAAACCCTACCCTCCACCATACTTATATCCCACTAATCTAAAACTACAGAAGAATGGAAGAACCTTGGCAGGAACATCAGTCACCAGGCTGATCTAGATCACTGGAGGTGAAGGTGGAGGCTTCAGATCCATGGTGGTGGGATTTGGAGCCTGGATATGGAGGTGGTGGTGGAGTGATGAGTGTGGTTATGGAGGAGAACGGCGTTACACCACTGTGATGATCCCACTCGAGGGGGTGGTTCTGGTAGAAACCAAAACTCCAATGGATCTACTACTGGAGAACTATGTCTTTATAGTAGAGGGATTCTAGTGATCTAGGGTTTTTTTTTGCTCTATGTGTGCTCATTTTTATCTATGTCATCACTTGTGTCTTAGAAAACTTGATGTGTTGGTTGATGAAATTGAAAAGAAGAAATGTTCAATGAATTTGTTCTTTGTTAAAAAAAAAAAAAAAAAAAAATTAGAACCCTAAACTATAAACTAAAACCAACCTAAACTTAAAACCAAAAACTAAACTGAGTTTACTTATTTTTTTTTAAAAAAAAAACCCTAAACTCTAAACCCTAAACTCTCTAAATCAAACCCTAAAACACTAAACACTAAAACTAATAAAACTTTAAACCCTAAACTCTAAAACTAAACCCTAAACCTAAAATATTAAACCACAAACTTAAACCACAAACTAACTAAATACAAACTCTAAAACCCTAAACCCCAACTAAACCTAAACCTAAATCTAAAACCCTAAAAAAAACTAAACTAAAATAACCCTAAACTCTAAAATGCTAAATAAAAACCCAAACCTAAACCTAAAAACCACAAAATAAAATAAACCTAAACCCTAAAACCAAAAAGATAAAACTAAATAAAACCTAAAATAATATTAAAACCTAAACTAAAACCTAAACCTAAAACCTAAAATAAAATAAAATAAAAAAGTAAAAAATAAAATAAAAATAATTAAAAAACCTAAAAATAAACTAAAATAAAATAAACCTAAGTTCAAAACCTAAATAAAATAAAAAAACATAAAATAAAATAAAATAAACCTAAAAATAAAATTAAAAAAACTAAATAAAACTAAACATAAAAAAATAAACCTAAAAAATAAAAAAATAAAACCTAAAATAAAACTAAAAAAATCTAAACCTAAAAGAAAAATAAAATAAACTAAACATATTGTAATATAAACTAAACTAAGATAAATAAAACCTAAATAAACCTAAATTTAAACTAAATAAATTAAAATAAACTAAAAATAAACCTATACCTAAACTAAAAAATAAAACCTAAAAATAAACCTAAAATGAAAACCTAAAACCTAAACCCTCAAATGCTAAAATCCTAAACCTAAACTAAATAAAACCTAAAAATAAAATAAATAAGGAAACCTAAACAAAAATAAAATAAAAAATTAAAATAAAATAAAAACATTAACTAAAACCTAAACCTAAACCTAAAGAAAATAAAAAAATAAAAAACTAAACTAAAATAAATAAATAAAATTTTAAACTAAACTAAAATATAAGAAAATTAAATAAAATAAAAACTAAACCTAAAATAAAAATATAATTAAATAAAAATTAAATACAAACCTAAACCTAAAAAATAAACCTACAAATACAACATAAACTTAAACTAAATAAAGGAAAAATACATCAACCGAAAGAAAGGAAGGAAATTACTCTTAAAGTGGATGGTAAAGAATATGTATCTTTATAATCAATAATCTTTAAATAATTCGATCAAATAATGCATAAATTCATTGGCATTCTATCTTAATAATATTAAGTAATGAAAAGAATATTCAAACTCATAATTATCATTTTTACACTTGATAAATTAGTACAAATTATATAAAATACTTTAATCTTAATACATATAGTAATTCTTAAGTAGTAGACATAATATAATACTTTATTCTTTATTTTATAGGTTTTATTTTTTTATTTTAGGTTTAGCTTATTTTATTTAGGTTTAGGTTTTAGGTTTTTTTATTAAGGTATTAAGTTTCCTAAATAAAAACTAACCCAACCCTAAACCCTAAATAAATAAACTAAACTAAATAAAAAAAATAAACTAAATAAATAACCTAATTACTTAATTTTAAAAAAAAAAAAAACCTAAAAATAAACAATAAAACTAAACTACTAAACCTAAAACCCTAAAACCTAATATAAATAAATAAACCTAAACCTAAACCCAAAAAATATATAAAATAAAACCCATGCTAAACTAAACTAAATCATAAACCTCAACCTACAAAGCCCTAAACCTCTAAATAAATAAAACCCTAAACTAAAACTTAAACCTAAAACCTAAACCCCAAAACCTAAACAATACCAAACCCTAAACCACAAACCTAAACCTAAAAAAAAAACTAAACCCTAAACACAATCCTAACCCCAAACCCACATAAAACCCCCAAACCTAAACACTAAACCCTAAACCTAAACCCTAACTTAAAACTTAAAAAACTTAAACTAAATATAAATTAAAAATAAAAAAAAATTTAAAAAAATAAAAACTTAAACCTAATCCTAAAATAAAATAAAATAAAGACTAAACAAAATAAAATAAAAAAAAATGTAAACTAAACTAAAAAAAATAAACCTAAAAATAAAAACCTAAATAAAATAAAATTCAAACATAAAAAAAACTTAAAATAAAATAAAATAAAACCTAAACCTAAATAAATCTGAAATAAAACCTAAAATAAATTAAAATTAAACCAAAACTAAATTAAAAAAAAAAAAAAAAAACCTAAAAATATAAAATAAAATAAATAAAACCTAAATAAAAAAATAAAAACCTAAATAAACTAAACCTAAACTAAAAATAAACCTAAAATAAACCTAAAAAAAACTTAAAACCTAAACTAAAAAAAATAAAATAAAACCTAAACCTAAACCTAAAAGTAAAAATAAAACCAAAACCTAAAAAAATAAAATAAATATAAACTAAACTAAAAAAATAAGCATAAACTAAGGCCAAAATAAACTAAGATAAAAAACTAAAATTAAAATAAACCCCAAAGATAGATAAACTAAATAAATATGAAATAAAAGATAAAAATAAAATAAAATGATAAGATAAAAGATAGATAAAATAATTAAATAAACTAAATAAACCTAAAAATAAACATAAAATAAAAACCTAAAACCTAAACCTAAAAAAAGAAAATAAAAACCTAAACCTGAACTTAAAATAAAAAATAAAACCTAAACCTAAAAAATAAAATAAAAGGAAAACTCAACTAAAAAATTAACTTAAACCTAAACCTAAACCTAAAAAATAAACTAATATAAAAAACCTAAAATAAAATAAAATAAAACTTAAACTCTAAACTTTTTAAAAAAAACCTAAACCAAAAATAAACAAAAAAAAACATAAACCTAAACTAAAATAAACTAAACTAAAATAAATAAAACCTAAACCTAAACCTAAAATAAACTAAACCTAAACCAAACTAAATAAAATAAAATAAACTAAAAGAAAACCTAAACCTAAACTATAAAATAAAACCTTAAAATAAACCTAAAATAAAAACCTAAAACCTAAACCTAAAAAAAATAAAATAAAACCTAAACCTAAACAAAAAAAAAAAAAAAAAATAAAACCTAAACCTAAAAAATAAAAATGAAAATAAAACTAAATTAAAAAATAAGCATTAACCTACACATAAACCAAAAAATAAACTAAAATAAAAACATAAACTAAAATAACTTAAACCTAAACAAATAAACTAAACAAAATAGAAATAAAAAATAAACCTAAATAAAAAAATAAAAAATAAATAAAAAAAATAAAAACAAAACATAAAAAAAAAACCTAAACCCAAACCCTAAACTAAACCCTAAACTAAACTCCTAAACCTAAACCCTAAACCCTAAAACTAACCTTAAACCATAAACCATAAACATACAACCTATAACCCTAAACCCTAAAACACCCTAAACTAACCCTAACTCTAAACCCTAAAACCTAAATCCTAAAACCCTAAACCCTAAACTCTAAACTACCCCTAAACCCTAAAAACCGTAAACCCTAAAGCCTAAACCCAAAACTTAAACCTTAAATCCTAAACTAACCCTAAACCCTAAGCTAACCCTAAACCCTAAACACTAAACCTTAAATCCTAACACTAAACCCTAAAACCATAATCCCTAAACCCTAATCCCTTAACCTTAATCCCTAAAAATTGAAAACCTAATCCTAAACTAAATAAAACTTAAAAATAAAAATAAATAAATAAACCTAAACCTAATTAAAATATTAAAAATAAATAAAATAAAAACATACTAAAACATAAACCTAAATTTATAAATAAAATAAAAAAAGTAAAAATAAAATAAAATAAATAAAAACCTAAACTAAACTAAAAAATAAAATTAACCTAAGAATAAAAAACCTAAATAAAATAATAGCCCAACTTAATATAAAAATAAAATAAATGAAAACTAAAATAAAATAAAAACTAAATAGAAACCTAAACTAAAAATATAAACCTAAAAATAAATAAAAAATAAAACATAAACCATAAACTAAAAAAAACCTAAACCTAAAATAAAAATAAAATAAACAAAATAAAATAAACCTAAACCAAAACTAAAATAGACTAAATTTAAATAAATAAAACCTAAATGTAAAATAAACTAAACCTAAACCTAAACTAAATAAAATAAAATAAGCTAAAAAAAACCTAAACCTAAATTATAAGATAAAACCTAAAAATAAACATAAAATAAAACCCTAAAACCTAAACCTAAAAAAATAAAATAAAAACCTAAACCTAAACCTATAAGTAAAAAATAAAACCTAAACCTAAAAAATAATATGAAAATAAAATCAACTAAAAAATAAAGTTAAACCTAAACCTAAACCTAAAAAAACTAAAATAAAAAAACCTAAACTAAAATAAATAAATCAAAAATAAACAAACTAAACTAAATAAAAATAAAAAATAAACCTAAATAAAAATTAAAAATAAACTTAATATACTCAATAAACCTAAACCTATGGGTTTACTTAAATAAAAGAAAAACTAAATTTAAAATAAAAAAAAACTTAAAATAAAATAAAATCATAACTAAATAAAAACCTAAACCTAAAAAAAATAAACCTAAAATCTAAAATAAATAAAAAAAACCTAAACCCTAAACTAAAAAAAATCCTAAACATAAAATAAATAAAATAAAATAAACCTTAACCTAAACTAAAATAAACTAAACTAAAAAAATAAAACCTAAACCTTAACCTAAAAAATACTAAACCTAAACCCTAAATTAAATAAATAAAATAAACTAAAACCTAAACCTAAACTAAAAAATAAAACCTAAAAATAAACCTTAAAAACAACTAAAACCTAAACCTAAAAAAAACTTAAACCTAAACCAAAAAATTAAAAAATAAAACCTAAACCAAAAAATAAAATAAAAACAAAACTAAACATAAAAAATAAACATAAACCTAAACATAAACCTAAAAAATAAACTAAAAATAAATAAACTAAATTAAATAAAAATAAAAAATAACTCTAAATAAAAAATTAAATAAACTAAAATAAATAAAAAATAAACTAAATAAACTAAATAAACTTAAAGTTATTAGTTTACTTAGTTAAAAAAAATTCATGAACACTAAACCCTAAACCCTAAACCGTAAACACTAAAACTAACCCTAAACCTAAAACCCTAAACCAACAACCCTAAACCCTAAACCCTATATAAAAAAAAAAAATAAAAAATCTTAACCCTAATCCCTAAACCTTAAAATAAACCCTAAACCTAAACCTAAACCCTAAACCCTAAACGGTAAACCCTAAACCTAAAACCTACAACCCAAAACCCTAAACCCAAAACCCTAAACCCAAAACCCTAAACCCTAAAAACCTAAAAACCTAAACCTAAATAAAATAAAACCTAAAAATAAAATAAATAAAAAACCTAAACCTCAATAAAATAAAATAAAAATAAATCAATTAAAAATCTAAACTAAAACCTAAACCTAAACCTAAACCTAAAATAAAATAAAATAAAAAATAAAAACTAAACTAAAATAAAATAAATAAAACCTAAAGTTAAATCAAAAAATAAAATAAACCTAAAAATAAAAAGCCTAAATAAAATAAAACCAAATGTAAAATAAAAATAAAATAAACATCAAATAAAATTAAATAAAAACTAAATAAAAACCTAAACTTAAAAAATAAACCTTAAAATAATACCTAAAATTAAAAAAATAAAACCTAAACCTATACTAAATTAAACTAAACTAAAATTAATAAAACCTAAACCTAAACATAAAATAAACTAAACCTAAACCCTAAATGAAATAAATAAAATAAACCAAAAAAAAGCTTAAACCTAAACTAAAAAATAAAATCTAGGAATAAACCCCAAATACAATCTTAAAGCCTAAACCTAAAAAAATAAAATAAAAACATAAACCTAAAAAAAAAACCTAAACCTAAAAGATAAAATAGAAAAAATTAAACTAAAAAATAAACATAAACATAAACCTAATCCGAAAAAATAAACTAAAATAAAAAAAACCTAAACTAGAATAAATAAACCTAAAATAAATAAACTAAATAAAAAATAAAAAAATAAACCTAAATAAAATAAAAAATAAAATAAACTAAAATAAATAAATAATAAACTAAATAAAATGAACTAAATAAACCTAAACAGTTTACTTAATTTAAAAGAACCTAAGCCCTAAAGCCTAAACCCTAAAGAATAAACCCTAAACCCTAAACCCTAAACCTAAACTACCCTAAACCCTAAAACCTAAACCTAAACTTAAACCTACAATCCTAAACTTAAACCTAAACCCTAAACCCTAACTCTAATCCCTAAACCTAACCCTAACTAATCTTAAACCTAAACTCCTAAACTAAACCTAAACCCTAAATTTAAACCTAAACCCTAAACACTAAAACTAAATAAAACCCTAAACTAATGAAACTTAAACCCTAAACCTAAACCTAAACTATAACCTAACCTATCCTAACTAAACCTAACTAAACCTAAAGTATAAACACTAAACATAAACTCTAAGCTCTCAACCTAAACTAAAAATTAAACCCTAAACCTACTAACCCTAAACTAAAATAAATAAACTAATAAATAAACTAAACTAAAAAAATAAAAAATAAACCTAAATAAAATAAAAATAAATCAACTAAAAATAAAAAAATAATTAAATAAACTAAACCTATTTAACTAATTTAAAACCTAAAACCTAAACTAACCTTACACCCTAAACCATAAACCCTAAACCTCTATAACCCTAACCCTAAACCCTAAACTCAAACCAAACTAATTAAACCCTAAACCCAAAAGCTAAAACACTAAACCTAAACTCTAAACCCTAAACCCTAAACCTTAAACCCTAAACCCTAAAAATCTTAAACCCTAAAGTCTAAACACTAAACCCTAAACCCTAAATCATAATCCCTAACCCTAAACCATAAACCCTAAAAGCATAAAACCTAAAACCCTAAATCTTAAACCTTAAACTCTAAACCCTTAACCCTAACCCTAAACCTAAACCTTAAATTCCAAACCCTAAACCTAAACCTAAAGTTACTAAATAAATTAAAAAATAAACCTAAACCCTAAAACCTAATGAACCTAAACCTAAACCTAAACCCTAAGAATAACCTTCATGGCAGGAACATAACCATCAATCAGGCTCAGTCTAGATCTATTAGTGGTGGTGAAGGTGGAGGTAGGGGATCTGGAGGTGTTGGTGGATATGGAGGTGATGGTCGGAGTAGTGGTGCTTATGGAGGCTGGAGGAGCGACGAAGGTTACAACCAAGGTGGTGGTAGAGGAAGAGATCGAGAATATAATGGTGGATCCCGCAACTTGAGCGGCTTGTGTGGTTCTCATGGGTACTAAAGAAACTGAAGAATTTTTGATCCTCTACTATTTATGGAACTAGGTCTTTACAGTAGAGACGGTCCTAGTTATTTAAGATTTTTTATTTTCTCTATGCGTGCTCATTTTTATCTATGTTGTCGCTTGTGTCTTTGAAAACTTGGTGTGTTACTTCATTGATGAAATCAAAAAGAAGAAATGTTAAATTTGAATTTATTCTGTGTTGAAAAAAAATAAAAACCCTAAACCCAAAACTAAAAGTTAAACCCTAAACCTACAACCTAAACCCTAAAAATCAAAAACCCTAAACCCTAAAACCTTATACCCTAAACCCTAAATCCTAAAACATAAACCTTAAACCCTAAAGTAAAACCTATTAAACCTAAAACCTATACCCTAAACCCTAAAAACCCTAAACCCTAAACCCTAAACCTAAACCCTAAACTCTAAATCCTAAAACCTAAACCCTAAACCCTAAATCATAAACCCTAAACCCTAAACCCTAAACCCTAAACCACAAACCCTAAACCCTAAACTCTAAACTAACCCTAAACCCTAAAAAGCTAAAAAACCTAAACCTAAACTAAATAGAACCTAAAATAAAATAAAAAATCTAAACCAAAATAAAATAAAAACATAAACTAAAACCTAAACCTAAACATAAACCTAAAAAAAAAACCCAAACTAAAAAAATAAACTAAACCTAAACTTAAACCTAAACTAAATAAAATAAAATAAACTAAAAATAAACCTAAACCTAAATTAAAAAATATAAACCTAAAACCTAAACCTAAAAAAATAAAATAAAAACCTAAACCTAAACCTAAAATAAAAAATAAAACCTAAACCTAAAAAATAAAATAAAAATAAAACTAAACAAAAAAATAAACCTAAACTTAAATCGAAACTTGAAAAATAAATTCAAATTAAAAACCTAAACTAAAATAAGTAAACCTAAAATAAATAAACTATACTAAATCAAAAT